>JANSTX010012866.1:0-18067 GCA_027564355.1 Penthetria funebris
TCCAAGGAGTAATCCGATTAAGCTTATACTCCCACACATTCTTTCAATTATAATATCAGTTATATATGTAAAATTTAAAGTCTGTATGTATAATACAAACAATTTTAATCTAAAGATTAAAAAATGGAGTAAAAAGTATGGGAGGTACTTGGAGGAATACTCCAATTTTTCTCATCTTCGAACTTAGCCTCACAAATCAGATTAAAGTGATACGTGCAAAATTTCATTGCGATATCTCAACGCGTTATCAAGTTATCGTGCGCACGGCCGGACGCACGGACGGATGGACATGCTTAAATCAGCTTTTTTTTCAATTATAAGCACTTTTCTGTGTAATTTTTTTTTTTCTGATATGTTTATTTTTTGGAGTTACCCTTGGAACTTTGATCTAAAAAGTCTAATACCAGTGTGCTAGGAGTTGGAGTGAAGTGAAGGTACTGACAAGAAACTGTCTACAATGATGGTTGTATGTTGATGATGTTGTAAGCAAATTTAAAACTATAAAATCACCTTTAACTATTGAACAGTTGTTGGCAGTAATTAGGCAATATGGTGACTATGTAATCGTTAAGTTTATCTTACTGTTATTATATAATGGCAAATTATGGATCACTTCTAGATAAATGAACAAATAAAATGCATGTATAAGCTATTCGGGGAAAAAGTGACTAAATACATAGTCAATTAAATACTGCCCTTTAAAAGCAAGTAAAAAATATTTTATTCCTAAAATACTTACACATTTATGTCCCTAATAATAGACAGATGTGTCCAATTACCAATGTGTAAAACCTTTAAAATGCTTCTAATATTTCCTTTTATTTGTCACTACGAGTATTTGCATAATTTTGGCATGCTTTTGTGTATTTTTTTTTTATTATTTTTAAATTCATAGAAATTTTATAATATAGAAAATATTAAATTGAACTAAAATCGATATGGGTTTTGGGAAGAGTATATTGTAAAGGAAACCAAAAAAATGCCAGGTGAATAGCGACATTAACGAATAAAAATTATATTGATTTTTCTGTACTATGTACTTTTTTTAATCAATTGAAATAGTTTCAATTTCTTTATGGTTTGTTTTTGTTTAAATATTCAAAATAATTAATTTGTTTAAGTTTAGTTTGATTAATATTTATTTTGGTTTGTCATATTGCATCAATTCAGTGATTAAACTCAATGATTAAAATTATTTTTAGCAAGAGTCAGCGAATTCAAATTGCAGTAATATTAAAGGGATCATCTATTCAAAGAAGCAAAATGTGTTTGCTGGAGCATTGGTTTTCAAATGTGAAACGAACACCATTAAGTTAATAAAGGTAATATTATCCAGGTTTCTTTGCAGCATTTCTCGCCACGTTCAAGACGTGTATTCATTGTTACGAGAGAATCGAATTTCGTATAGTTTGTCAGCAAACTATCGTAGAAATTTCTAATTAAAAACTTTTCATGCTTCCGCAATCACAAATTAGATAATTTATTTTCTGACACGTTTTTCTGCTTACTTCTATTTTCTATATATAAAGATCATGTTGTAAAAGGATAGCCATTGTCGAGGGTGCATAAAGCGACATTACGTTGAACATTAAATGTGAACCCAAATAACAATTAACCAACTCGAAAATAAAATTGATCCTATCAATTATAATGATACAATTATACATTTGAATATTTCAGAATAGTGGTGGCATATATTTGTTATTGAGATGTTTTTAACACTATCTTTTTCGCCTCTGTCACACGCCATTACCAACTTATATCGTGATCGATAGATACCGGCGACACCTTCCTTGATGATAGTCAAGCACTCCATTTGTCATAATGAATTTAGTAAATTGTGCTCTTTGATTGATCACGTAATGATTATACAGATTAATGTTGAATATTTAAAAAAAAAAAGAAAATAATAATAAAATTTTACTGTAAAAATAACCTGTAGAGTGTAGAGCATGCAAAAGAAGTTTCTAATTTTTAAAATTTTTTATAAGAATCACGTATTTACAGTAGTGAAGTAGAACGAATTTAAAAAAAAAAATTATTTACTCGTAAATTCACATGAATTTTTTGTATACAAAAATCAATTATAACATTCTATTTAACCATAGAATGATGTACATGAATGATAACCTTCTTTAAAATTACAAAAATGGTAATTTTTTTAAAACCTTGTTTGTCCATCAACTGCATAAAAGAAGTTATATACTATTTAATGTTCCCATATCTGCATCCCTTAAGAAATATTATGGTACGATATTCAATGTTCTTCAATAATATAAATTATTAATCAGGTATAAGAAGAAAAATGAATTGAATTCTCATATCCCATTTAAAAAAAAAAAATGTATGTCCCTTTTATTTTCACAGGACGAAATAAAAAAAATATTCTTGATTTCAATATTATATGTTTGTATCTAAATAAGTAAGGGTAAAAATTATAAAAAAATAACAACATTGAGAAGTGTTGAATGTGAATATGAGATAAAATTACCACTGTAGTTTTGTTTTGTTGTAAACGGTATATATTAAGGGTTGATATAATTTTCTCTTTAATAATTGTGTAATATTTGAATGCTATGAACCGTTAGTGTAATGAATTGTAATATAGTACCACTTCTATATTATACTAATTCGGGTAAATTACATTTTCTACTTGTATCAATTCCTAAACTTCTTAAATTTGGAGCACCATCATTAGACTGAAATAGAACAATTATTGTTCAATTAATTTTCCAAATTATTTTACTTGAAGGATATCTAATCTGTTTAACAATTGTCGCACCCAACCAACAACATAAGAACATATAGATTATTAAATACTATTTGTTACTGATTTTCGGGATAAAATTTAACAAGTCATTGTCTATCCATTTATATCTATTATATATAAATAATATTCGATGTATAAAATATAATTTTAATTTCATTTCTGTGTAGTATACTTCGAATTATAAATATGAAGTACTCGTATATTCGAGTATTATGTTTAGAACCAGTTGTCAAATTTGGAAAACATAGATCTGGGTGGAAAATCATTTCTGTAACTGGGAATGTATACAATATTGCACCACTCTACTGAAATATTTAAATGTAGAACCTGATAATTATAAAATAATAAATTGTAATCTTTGAAAACGATATTCTTCACATAAAATACATAAATCTCATTGTACATATAAAAAATTTCAGTAAGGTTTTCGCGATGCAGAACCTTACATTGTAAAACACGGCGATCGATGTTTCATGATAGAAAATTGAGTATTATGATCGATATTATCGAATGCTTTCTTAAAAACGACAAATATACAAAGGTGTCTTTAATTCCATTGACTATTCAACAATAATTTTTAATCTCAGTAGTATTTTTTTTGTATGACTCCTCTATTTTCTCACTCATGCACAATTTTTCTTATACATTTTGAACGTTAGTATCTGCCAAGCCGGAAATTAGATGGTATTTAAAAATTCAGGTAAACACAATTTTTTTTTTTACCTTGAAACCCAATAAGCGATTGAAAAATTTGTATTAGACAAGCAGGAACCCATATATGCTTTAGTTACTCTGCTACAACAATTAGTGTAAACAATTGGAAATACTAGTGCTGTTACAACGATGTCAGCATCGCTTTTGATTGCAAAAGATGCGCAACGATTTTCTGCATATTTCATCCTCAGATACGAAATCTCTATCTATGACCGTTTTCGAGATATTTGCATTTTAAATAAAAAACATCTTCTTAACATTATGATTTCCTAATACAAATCCACAAACCTATGAAATTTACCAACGTTTTTCATCAAAAACAAAATTTGCAATTTCTCGTAAACGGTTTGAGATAGAGACATGGTTGAAACGGTTACTTATTTAGTAATGCCTACTACATTTTATACGTATATGCTAGTTACTCTGCTACAACAATTAGTCTAAAGCATCGCTTTTAATTGCAAAAGATGTGCATCGGCTTTCTACATATTTTATCCTCAGACACTATTTATAATCGTTTCCGAGATATTTGTATTTTAAATCAAATACATATTTTTAAGATTTGTATTTCCTAATACAAATCCACAGCCTAGAACAGCCTAAAATAGCCTAGAATAACCTAGAATAAATAGTATAGAAAAGCATAAAATAGCCTAGAGTAGCCTAGAATAGCCTAGAGTGGCCTAGAATAGCCTAGAGTAGCCTAAAGTAGCCTAGAATAGCCGATTTGAAACCAATGAAATATACCAACATTTTTCATCAAAAACTAAAATTGCAATTTCTCGCAAAGGGTTAGCCAAAGGATAGAGACATGGTGTTAACGGTAAAATATTTAGTAATACCTTATACATATATGCTTTGCTACAACATCTAGTCTAAAAAATCGAATGCCTAGAATAACCTACAATAGCCTAGAATATCCTAGAATACCCTAGAATTGCACTATACTAGCCCAATTTGAATATTTAAAAAAAATGTTTGTATCTATGAATATTCAAGATATTTACATATTATGCAATAAAAAATTTATTAAAATTTTTATAATTCTCGCATAGTCACTTCCGTTGTGTGCATTATATGATATCATCTGAAATTAAATTTGAGTATTCAACTTATTTACTATTATAAAGTAATTATTAACATTAATACATAAATGATACATTACAATTTGTATAAAATCAGTAAAATATTTATATCATCATCATGTCGAATTAAAATTGAATGCCAACAATACTTGTAGGTGTAAACAGGGTATTTTAAAAATATTTAATTGCTATACCAAAATATTATATATTTCACAAAATCAAATTTATAAATATGAATTTCTGCTAGCAAATTGAGTTTTGTCCATAAATATTCATTGATATTTTTCTACGTACAATTCTCAAATTTGTAATAGGCGTTCAGTAAATTATTATGATTGACCACCTCTATCATTTTAAACAATGTTATTTCACCCATTTCTGTGCCATTGACCGCAAATGAACACCTTCTAGATTTATTTAAATTCGATCATCCAAAAATCGTTCAAATTTCACCCTTACCTCAGAATCAATTTGCTATGGTAGACAAATGTTGTCAACGAAGTTGAGATCTTCAGTGTGATCAATTAAATTACAACTGATACATTGTGATTCAGTAGTTACCTTAATAGGACGACGAAGAAAAATAGTAGTGATAATATACATTCATGTATTATATCTGAATGTACATCAAAAATATCACCAAGCCTTTCAAAATTCAAAACTATATTCATAGTAAATCAGAATGTAGACGTCGGGGATCATATTCATCAATAACGGATTTCCATAATGTTTCAGAATTTATCACGATCAACTTGAACTCGACAAGACAAGACAAGACCTCACGTTTTTTTCACGATCTATGGCCACAATCTTCACTTCACGTCTTCCCCTTCCACTGGTATGATATAGTTCTTTGCCGCGTTGTTCTTGAATAACCGAAACTTCTATTATCTTGTGGATTCCGCTCGCCTCAGTGGTGTATGGCCGATGAAATTCCACTTTTTTCCGTTGACAATTTTCTAGTCGACTGGTTGCAAAAGCAACAAAAATTAGGTTTAAAATGCACAATTTTATATATTTTTTGAAATTTATGGTGACCGCATCTGTCTCAGCAACATTGGCAGTTCTCTACTTCATCTGTTTTTTGTCTATTGGCTTACAAGTGAACATTTCATCGACATACCAAACATTGATCTTTAGACCGATTTGTGAGCTGTATCGAAGTCAAGATCTTCAAGTCGACCGATCAGACCCTATCTGACACCATGCGGTTCCGAGTTTAATTTGTGCTAAACCCTGTCCAATACGAGAAACGAGCAGTATCTCTTTATTTATTAAGCAACTTGCCTCAGTTTCGTCGCTTCAAGTATTATTCTTATGTTCCAGGTTCCAAACCGTGTCCGTTTACATAAGCCATCTTCTTCACATCCGATTCGGTTCCATTAGTTATGTATGACGTTACTATTTCAATTAAGTATTTCAGTAGTGAGAGATGCAAACACACAGCTGCTTATAGGTGGGCGGAGATGGATGTTTATTGCCAATAGTTCTTTAACTTGATATTATGTATTGCAAGTACTTGGTCCGGAATACATATCACTTTTGTGTTTTATCCTAACTCCAGATCATTCTCACTTACTTTTATTGAGATTCTGATTTCAATTATTTCAATATGCTCATCGTATAGGTATAAAATCAGAAACATAATAAAACAGAGCATAATATTTTTTTTAATGTTCAATTGAACTCAAAATGTATTACAAAATATAAAACAAAAAAAGAAAATCGTAAAACAGAAAAGAAAACAGTTGTAGTAGCATATAAAATGGCCTTGTATACAAACGGCAATAATATCATTACAGTAAAGGGGCATAAAAGCACCTAATGTTGTCTCATTTTAAAAAATTTGGTAGAATTTTCCAAACATAAAAAACAGCATAAAATATGTTTCTGCGTGCATACATACGAGTGTGTACATTTAACTTAGTATTTTATGTGGGGATATGTTTTAGTTTTTACCGGCAGCCGGCGATAGTTTCTTTTTGAACGCCGAAAGGAATAAGTCGTTAAAATAAAAGTGTGTAAAAAAAAAAAAATTATGCGTTTTAATTGAAAATTTAAAAAAAGTAAATTTTACAGTAAACAATAAATAAGTTTAAAAGGTAATTATAAGGAAAAACCAAAACATAAAAAAAAAAATAATTACCACATTTAAAGTGAATTTTCATAAAGTGCGTTGATTTGTTATTATATTTTTTACAGTGCTTTTATTTTGCTCCTTATTTTGTTTCATATAAAATCCTGGAAAATTATTGGATATTAAATAATAAGATAAAGCTTTTGGTATGTAAATATATTTTTTCTACACTTTATTGCCGTAGATAATTTAGTTAAAAAAAGATATTAATCATAGTTGTGGAATTTAATGAATACTGATTAACTACACAATTATATGTACATTTTGCAAGAAAAAATGTCCTTTGTCCCAACAAAAAAAAAAAAAACAAAAAAACAAAAAAAAACAAAAATCCCAAAAAGAAAAAAAAACTATGAAATGAAATTGTCTAAACACAACGCCAATTATTAACAACCCTCTTTTTTCATTTTCAATATTGTGCAGCTTTACCATTTCTATAATAGATTTCTATGGGCATAATTAACTAAAATATATTTTTTACATTATTATTTGAAAAATTAAGGGATGATGATATGTCCATATATTTGTATTATTGTTTTATAAATCAATAAATTCAAAGTGTGAGCAATAATTATTGTAATAATCATTGAAAATCTATAACATTATTTGTATTATATTTGAATAAGTTGAAGTTAAAGGAAACGGGGTGACGCTCCTGCTCATCCCTTGCACAAAATTGTTATGTATATTCAATGTGGTGGTGGTGAAGCAATATGTACTACTATCCACCACTACAATTATACTCTTTAGAAAAATCCATAAAATGTTTTATATTCAGAGTTTTTCTATATACAGACAGCGTTTGTAGATAGTTGCTTCCATTACTACTAACAAACCCTATAATTTTAACAACAACAACACAATGAGTAGCATTTACAAAAGACATTGCACAGGGATGAATACGTGAATATATGTACATAAATATATACCATAATAATATATAAGTATAAACCATTCCATTCCTAATTTCCACATACAGCAAGCGACAGCATATACTTGAACATTTTCTTTGATAACATTTTGTATGAAAATATGTGCGGTTGCTTGTATTGGGGTAGTTAGTTACCCTTATTTAAACTAAAGGTATAACATTAACATTTTTCTCTATGTTTGAATTGAAAATTTGAATTATATAATAAGTTTTTACTGGTTTTCTATGCTAATTACGTCTACATGGGATTTAATGACAACCTATACGTACATTTAAGTACAATAATTATGTATTTTTACATAACTATATAAGTACAAATAGGATCTGGATGGCAATTTACTCAACTATTATATAACACAAATATACATATCTGTTGTTTACATAATTTTATAGTGCTCTTTCTTCTTCTGCGTCATTATTAAAACAAATCCTTTTTTTTTTTTTGAAGCTAATGAAACTCACAAACTCATGGTAATCTATATATGTATATACTATTTTACAGGACATTCAAAAATTATTTGAATTCAATTAGTTATCAATCCATCATTACGCCTACACCAGTCTATAATTTTGCCATAGGTACCAGCATTTTTAATGACAATACTCTGGCAGATCTTCTGTTACTCTGAGGACTCCTTATTGACCGATCGCTTTATGTGCGTTTAAGACACCTATTGATAAGGACTTGGATTTAATTTGACCATGCTGATATTCTGAAATTTTCACGAAAACACTTAAACGCAAGCTTTCCACGATGCAAAATGCTGCATTACAAGTCATGATAAAAGTCCTGTAAAATGTTCATCAGTATGAACTGAGTTTCATAGTTTTCAAGATATGTTCATAACGTGAAAAACGATTAGGACGATGCTTGTTTGAAGTTGACAAACAAACATCAACATTACATATCCTCAATTGTTTTATAACCAATCAAATAATCATGGTTCCAAATCGTTTTCTAACAGCAACGTTTGCCATCATGTTCAATTAATGGCCATTATTTACTGTTTGAGACGTAATATTGTTCGGTGAATTTTGAATTTAACGCCATAGCACATACTATTTTATCTGATATTTTGGACATTCCAACTTCTATATGGAATAAGAATATTTGAAAAAGCAATAAAATATTTTTTTCGAAAAATAATAGCTTATTGACAAGTCTCATCGTTGGTTTTATGATCGCTGAGACTAAGTGCTCTTTGTAATCCTTTTTAACTTGTTAGAAAATATATTTGTTGTTTCTAAATTCCGTATGTTAAAGTAACACACTTAAAACAGTAGTTTCGCCAATTGTCTGCACTGTGTAGTGAACGGTTTCCTTAAGTTAAAGCACACTGTTTCAGAATAAAATTTTAGTTTCGTGATATTGACTTAGTAATTACTGTAATGAATGAATGAAGAACTGTTTTATGAATAAATTTTGATCTTTATTTTGAATAATTGAATTGCACTATTTTCTATGTATTTTTTAAAATTTTTTTTAAAATTTACCAACTGGAAAATATAGAATTAATCATAATTATCTGTTCTTGCTTCGGCAGAATATATACTAAAATTGGAACGATACAGAGAAGATTAGCATGGTCTCTGCGCAAGGATGACACGCAAAATCGTGAAGCGTTATATATTTCTACCTCGGTGATCAGCAGTTTGAATTGTTTATTTGGTTTATATGCGCTATGTTCAATCAGATATTTAACAACGCTTATATTCCCAAGTTGTGGAAAGTAGCAACCGTTATTCTAATTCTTAAGTCCGGTAAAAAACCTACTCTTATAGCCAACTACACACCTAATTCATTACTATCCGCCCTATCCAAATTATATGCAAAATTCTTCACCAATAAAATAATAGATTTCATTGAAAGCAAAGGACTTCTTCCTGACTCACAAATGGTATTCAGAAGAGGATACTCCACCAGTCACGCAATAATTTCTACATGCTAGATATAATCACATCAACAATTTACAACCGCGAACTAACAATCGCCGCTGCTCTTGACTGCGAGAAGGCTGTTGACACTGTTTGGACCAGAGGATTAATTTTCAAACTAAAATATACTCATGCCTTTAAAGACCATTTGGTAAAAGTGATCTATAACTTTTTAACGAATAGGTCATTTAGAGTCCGAATTGGTGACCACATGTCTAATCTTCATACTATCTTAGCTGGCGTGATACAGGGTTCTGTATCCGCCGCTACCCTTTTCATCCTTTATATTGCGCTGACCTACCGTCTTCCTCCCTCGGTCCTAATATGTCTATACTTCATCCTATTACCAAAATTAAATACGCCGACGATATACTTTCACTCGTCACACATAATAACCTATCGATAGCAACTGCAACTATCAACCTACACTTACAAACTATAAGTGACTGGATGAATCTATGGAAAATGAAACTGAACCTGAACAAATGCAAAGCAATAGTATTTAGAGGCACCGGTCGACTAACCCGACCTTACGTACCAACCATGGCTAGAGACTTACGGCTTTTCATTAATAATCATAGAGTACAAAATGTCAACAACATAACATATCTTGGTATTAAATTTACAAATTCATTGAAATTTAAATCACATTTCGACAACATTACAACTAAGACATTACTCATGTTACACTCAATTAGGCCGATCTTAAAACATACTAGTAAACTTAATAAAAAAATCAATATACTTTGTTACAAACAACTCATAAGACCTCTAATGACATACGCATTTTTCTCTTGGTCTTCAATATCATCACACCAAATGGAAAAAATTAGAATACTTGAACGAAAAGTTCGTCGACTAATCACCGGAGCTAGAAGGCCTACAGGTGAATACTGACGTATAAGTAATCGTTGAATTTATCGAGCTGCCGGTATCGAAAGAATTGACCGAATATTGGTTAGACAGGCTTTAAAATTCTTAGACAAAATTAGGATCACAGAAAATCCCATCATCCGAAGATACAATAGACCGACCAGATTTTATGAATCGTTCAATCATAGAATAAAATACCCAATGAACCTATTTTATTTGAACGAAGCTGGTTTACTATATAATAATTCCGACCTCCTAACTATACACCATCAACGCTCTGACGCTGACACGACTTTGGTTTACAATATTGGACAAAATCCTAATTGCATTCACGATGACCTATAATTATAATACAATGTCAAAAGTTTACTTTAATAGCATAACCCCCATTAATAATGTTGTATCTACTTACAACGGGTCCAGGTGTACCCAGAACACCACTATAAATTCGGTACCTGTAACTAACGTGCGCCTAAATCACCACTTATCTTCAATGCAGTTTCATCCATTTCTTCCACCTTGGAATTATCTATCATCAACCTATCTACAAACATTAAATCATAATAAATTCATCTTCATAATGTAAAACACTACTTTACCTCGTCAATTCTACACTCACTGATCAAAAAAAAAAAAGAAGCAATGTTACTACCTTGGAATTAATTACAATATTACAATATACATAGACGCCATTGACGGAGCAACAACAAATCAGACATTCATCTCTATGTTGATTGCTCCCTTAATGTCACTACTTATTTATTGATCTCTCAGTCGAGTTTCCGATATCGGAGTGACACACTTCGGCTAAGTTTTTGCTTTTATCTTTTCCTTTATCCCCCATATTAGCCCCATAGTCATTCTACACTGGTCTATTAATCTCCAGGTTATAATTTGTTGTTGAAATGTTTTTTTAGCTACACAATTTTAACATCACCTTTTAAACCTCATGCACACGCCATTACTGATATATACGTGAAAGAGATACCGGTAACACCGCGTGAATGTCACTTCATTGTACATTTCATTCGTCATGTAGCTATTGCAAAACCATAACAATCTAAATACCACTTACAGAATATTACAATTGCATTTTTGACAAATGGAGGTGAATCTAGGAAAACAGCTAGCTTTTCATTCTTATTAAACACACTACTAGCATTTTTATTTATTAACAACTCCGGTATTTTTTGGTTAGTAATTTGTCCTCATATATTGATGAAGAATTTTAAATTCAATATGCTTTGTGTACTAGTTAAAATATAGGAATCATATTTAAATTCTAAGTATCTATTTTACATTGGTGCGTGTACAATTCATTTCGTTTGCTGCAGTTTGCGGCCTAAATAACGAATAATGTCCTGTTATTAAGTATACTATAGACAGAATCATTTTCAATTGCTTTAATTTATATTAACTAGTATATATTATGTTGTTTACATAATTTTTTTGTTTGTTTTTTTACTTGTATCCAAAAAAAAAAAAACAAAAAAAACACAGATTTATTTAGAGACTCTATCTTAATTTAGGAAAAAGTCAAGTCTTAAACTAAACAATTTCTCATTTTCTTTTAATTTTCTCAAGTTTTATTTATACATTGTCTGGTAAGGAAAATATTTAGACATTCACCTTATGCAGTCCTATATATATTTATATAATTAACACTATGATTTGTTTATAAATGCATTTCTCTTACTAAAGATTTCAAATGAAAAGAACAGTCATAATTATTTCAAATCATCATGAGATGTTGGTTTTAAGTTCATAAAAATTGGAAAACAGAAGAAGTAACTCAAAGTTTCTGATTATTATTATTTGAATTGCAGGCATATTAAAGATCACAGAAAGAGAGTTAAGTACAGATTCTTTGGAAAAGACAAGAATATATTGGGCGCGCACATGAAAACTGCTACACTAAGCATTTCTATGTACTTTTATCATATGATAGAATTTGAGGTAAAACGCAATAATGATAGATAAGTCCCAAATTACTAATTGAAACATGCATCTCGTATATGGCAAGCATACAAAAGTCATACAGAGTTTTAAAACATATATGTTTGACTTTTCAAATTAAATACCGCACAATTTCTCGTCTTTATTTCCAAAACTATGTACGGAATATACAACTAATCCTTTCCGATATCACAAAAAAATTGATTTTGAGTTCATTTAAGCATACTTTTTATTCATACTATCTCCACTCCTCATACTTTTATATTCATCATTTCTATCATTCTATCATTGCTTAGGCTTAGCAGAATAATTTTGGTTTCCGGTACATTTATCTCTTAATTATTAAAACTATGTCATCTGCAAATAATGTAGTTCATGAAAGAGGATTTTGTATTATCCCACTAGAATATTGCATAATAATTTAAAGTTTAATGAACGTAATGCAGAATATCTTAATGCATACCACCGTTTATATTGTAGTATAATACAATCATTGCATACTTTTTATTTATACTATATCTAATACTAATATCAACATTATAGGTTTTCTTTTTAAATCGGTAACGAGATTTTCTATTATCCATAGATTATATTATTACGATATACATAAGAAACATTAAATCGATCCATGATTCACTGGAAATGTGATGCAGATATTATGAAATATTTGAGCTGGTTTCAGTTATATAAATAACCGATTATTGCATCCAATTTAAATATAATCGAAATTTTTGATAACTTTTAGAGCACAAGGTGGTAATAATTCATTCGAATATAATGAACAGATATAGAATTACTTTTACCATTTCGAAAATTTTAAACTTTACTGTTTGAACCAAAAACTGAAAACTTTGAAATTTCTAATCAATAATAACTGTAATTTGTAAGCTTCCTCACACATAACTCACACAATAACGTATTAAATTTCTTATTTCCCAGATTATATATCATAATAATTTGAGCAACTTTCGATTGATCTATAGAAAGTATGATAGTCTAAGAATAGCCTAATAAAATATAGCTATAAGTGTAATGCATTCCCCACTTAGTATCTTTTCGGAGATAAGATCAAATCCCGGTGTCTTTTTACAACTGAAATTTTGATATAATTCAAACCTGACTTCATTTAATGCAAATCGTTTAATTAGGAGGTCCATTTTTGAATAGGAGCACCCAAAAAATTAATAATTGCTTCTATTTCTTCTTTATTACTTCCCATTTGCCATCTTTTATACGAATTGGTGACATGCATTGTTGAGGTTGTTTTAATTTGTTTGTAACCTAGATAATGAATAGTCAGTAACATCATGTTGGCGCAGTAGGTGTTATAAATAATTTTGAAAAGACTAATTTTTGAAGTTTTGCAGTAAGCTTTTTAATTCTTAACATGCATGCTTAAATTTTGATTTATATAATGGAGCCCTTATATGTTGTTCGCCATTGTTTTCTGACGTTGACGCTATTCTAGGATTTTTTCTCTTACATAAATTGGACACGCAAGTTAAGAGATTTTTTCAGACTGACTAGATATGTAGCTTGTCAAGCTGCTTTCTGTATAATATTGTAAAATTATTGTATATTTTTATCAAGATCTTCTTCACTTTTCAACGATAAATTATGCATGTATTTTAGTAGTGTGTTGTTCTATTGCACAAATTAGATGTTTCAAGTTTAAGCTCAATTCAAGAACTTAGAGTTATTAATACTGGTGAGTGGTCTGAACATAAATCAAAGGAAGATTCAAATTTTACATAATTCTTTGATATTCGTTTTATTACTCTATAAGCTCTCATCTCGTATCAGTAAATTGGCCCCGTTGATATGTGATTTAGATTATAAGACTGCATAGCCTTCCGTTGCTTCCTTGCCCTTATTGCAATTAATCTTGGAGTAGCATCATTTGAATATAGGTACACTTTTGATGCACTTTGATTTCAGCATTTAATTCTTGAACATTTTCGTTCTCACGTGTGCGTTGGGAATCCTTAGTTTATATTTATTCTAAACAAATCCTTGTATATTCATTTAAATAAGGGTAGCTATATTGTAATACCTTTTCTCTATTCCATTTTAATAAGTTATTCGTCATTATTCATAAAAAAAAAATACATACAATAAAATTTTAGGGGTAAGTCGATACCATCAAAAACAGTTAAAATGGATAAGTGTAAACAGTAATGACTAATTAATTATGCATATATTATGTTACAAGTATATATAAAATGCTTTATGTTTTATGATCACTACATTGTGTTATGGTCTTTCCTTTAAATCATTTTCTTTGCTATGAACAACGCCACACGGTTTAAAAAAAAAAATGCTTGATGGAAAAACATTAATTTTACTTTGCGTGCGTAAATGGCAATTAAATGCAGAGTTAGTTATGTCATGGATAAACATTTATTTTAGCATTTTTATTACCATTTATACTCGTCTATATTTACCATATACACACAATGTAATGTAATTGTAGCATTTAATACATAAATTTGGTACATATTAAACTGCTATGTTTCAATAAAAACATTAAGTTACTAAATAAACACATATGTTTTTTATTATTAGCAAAATTTTGTAGCATATTTTATATTAAGATTTGAACTTCAGTTATGTATCGACATATGTTTGCAATATGGATTATGTAAATAATAGCTGTTATGTTTTAGATCATAATTATAAATAGGAGTTACAACTACATAATCATGGACATTCTTCATAAATTGATTCTCTATGGTCAAATGTTGATATTACAACTCACCACCTTTGTTTATATAACGTGTACTTATACTGGTGGCTTAGCAAAACACCGCATCAAGGTGGTTATCAAAAATCCGTAAAAGAGCACGAATTGAAAGAATTTTACGTCAGAGTTTAGCAAAATTGCCTAAACAGCTTATCGTGTCCGATTCAAACGTATGTCGCATTATGAACCATAAACTTAAGTGGAATTCTTATAAGATGCAAAAAGTGCAAGATTTAACATAGGCAAAAAAGGCAACAAGACACCAATAATCAAACGCACTGATGGATCAGTCAATTTTCATTGTTCAGCAATACGTTAACGAACAAAACGATCGTATTTAGTTTGATCTGTTTGGTTTAGCTGTTGATGCGTAATGCGTTGTGTAAATATAACGATCGTATTGGGTTAATTTTCTATGTTTAAACAAGCGGCTGTTGCTGTGATCGTTTGAGTTTTCTATAACTGTGTAAATAATCGCTTTCCATTCCATCGATCAGAGCATCAAAGCTGCCAGACGATGCGTTGATATTTCAAAATGTCATCAAAAAGAATACTGGTTTCAATCATTGTACATTCAACAAGACTCAGAACCATCACATAAAGCAAATTTAACATAACAATTATTCATTTCTTTGCCACAATGGCCACCATATAATCACCTATTTTTTGAATTCAATTGACTTCGCTCTAAATATGCTCAGGAATGACAATGAATTCAACTGACTGATATCTGGGTGCCGTGCATTTATCGGAAAACTTGATGTGATACTGAAAATTATAAATTTTTATATATTTTTAACATTGTCTATATTAAAACAATTATAATTGACAAAATTGTAGCATTTTCAATTGGTAACGTTTCGACTAATTAATCCTGAGATTTTCATTTATTGCGATACACTTTATCATATTTCATATTAAAATATTATAATTTGTAGCAAAATATTAAAATAAACCTTTACTTAATTTAATGTCACTTATACAATTATTCTTAGGAACTATAGGATAATATACTCATATACTCATTAATGTATAGACAATTATACCAATCATGTAGCCATTGAATTAACTTTCAATGTCTCGTTTACCTATATTTTTTGTTAATCTTCTGTGAAGTATCATTTATAATACATAAGAATTAGAAAGTATTCTAAGTGAAACATCTATACTTTTATAAATAATTCTAATGATTCTAATAATTCTAAGTAAAACATCTGTACTTTTCAGTATATATTGGAAATTTAAAACAAAAATTCAAATCATAATATATAAGATGTAGTATAGGTAAATGTAGCAAGTACCCGGGGTTCACCAATCACAAGTTAGTTTCTGCTTCGAATTTGATTAATATGCCTCATAATATTTCCATGGAATTTCCCGCTAACTAAAATTCGTAAAGTATTGTGATGATCATGAAGTTAATGTAATATTTAAGCATGTGTTATTCAGGGTTCTGTCTCGGCTGCTATCCTATATATCAAGGGTGGCCAAGCTCCTTGATAGTTCGAGCCATTTATTAAAATTTGAAATTTTTCGCTAGCCGCAATTAAATACGTATTTAAAAGGTATACAAAAAAGGTCAGTCGATTACGGACGATTACGCCACTGTTTATGTTCGTTCGCGCAGTTTTTCGATGACTTTGTTACAACTTTGTTGCACTTAGTCTTTCATATTTGTTGTCAGTAATTTAAAAGACATTTTGAAACACATACGGAACGATAATAATAATCGAAAATAAAATAGCACAAAAATGCAAAGTTTACTCGGGTATATTTATCGAGAGCCACAAATAATTCTTCATAGAGCCACATGTCGCTGCTATATACACTATACAATGCTGATCTACCTTTGGCCTTGCCCATTCGCAGTATAAATTCGGATGCAACAACTTTACCATCAATAAACAAGATTGAATATGCTGATGGTATTTTAATACTTACTACACATTCCAACATAGCCTCTGCATTTCACATCATAACCGTACACTTGGACACTATTAATAACTGGATGCAACGGTGGAAGTTAAAAATAAATTATTCTAAATGTTACGTTATTATATTTCGCGGTACTGGTCGCTTAACACGGCCACTCGTGATGTGATGTGATTTCAAGGAAGATTTTCAGATCATTGGCACCAATACTAAAAAAAAAACAAGTAAACTCGATAAAACGATAAAAATCTTACAAACACTTATTCTTTCTTTAATGACATATGCATTTGCGTCTTGGTCCGCGATATCCTCACATCAAATGGAAAGAATTGGAATTCTGATGCACAACTTGTGCATAACGTCAAACAAAACTATGAATGCATTTTCGAGAACCTATAAATGCGTCACAATAACTATCAACATCGATGTACATTTGTGGGGTGCTCTTTCTGGTACTCAAAATACCTTGGACGCCTCAATGGATTTTCGAATCATTTCTATATCTAATATTGCTTAATTGGTTAACACTTCGGTCGGCATTGTACTACTTGACTCTAACAACCCTGCATCCTCTTCCCCAACACACCCTGTCATATACCAACTGGAACTATATACTGGTTTTACCAATCCATTTTTCCAGTAGAAATCATAATACATAAATACATAAATTGTAAAAGAAGTTTACTATATGCACTGTAAACATTGTGGGCAAGATGCGTTTGTCATCTATAAATTGTTCTTCTCTTCTTCTTCTTTCGTTAGGTCATGGACCTGTGTTTTACTAGGATTTATTTTTTATTTTAATTTTGAGATGCGGATGTTCAACTTTCTCGCCATCTCTTCGGAGGCCTACCTATAGGCCGTATGCCACCTGGGTGTTTTTTTCTTGCAACATTTGCGATTCTGTTCTCTGGTATTCTATCAACGTGGTCTCTCCAGTAACGTCTTCTGGACCTAGTCCATCTCACTATGTCTTGAATTTTACATTCCT
>JANSTX010012877.1:0-18067 GCA_027564355.1 Penthetria funebris
AAAATTGTGTTGCCAGTGTTAATGGCAGTCCCCCTGATGCACTTTCCCAACGTAATATTGGAAAATAATGCCGCCAAAGGATCACCCTGCCGAACTCCGTTAATGGTTTCAAATGCTTCAGATTAGAGACCCCTTAATTGTACCTGGGATGTAACCTGCGACAGTTTTAATTTTGACATAGCTATAAATTTTTCTTGGAAACCGAATTCTTCCATCGTACGCCACATTTTTTTCCGAATAACACTGTCGTATGCAGCCCTAGAAACAACAAACAAATGGTGCGTCTCTACATTGAATTCTCTAGACTTTTCCATAATCTGTTGAATAACAAACAGCTAATCAGTTGTTGAACGATCATTGCTCCTTTTCACAGTCATAATAATCCGATTTTAGTAATCAATTTTCCAAACATAATTCCTAAACAAGCTTTAACTATCCAAGGTTGTCAAACCCTTTAACAGCCACGTTATATATACTAGATCAATGTGTGAACTATAAGCATCGAGGGAATAATGCATGGTATTCCCAATGAAGGAAAAAACAACATTTGTTTTGTTGTAAAAAAGGTTAATTATTATATTTGTTGAACAAATATATGTAATAAAATAAAGGATTTTTTTAATTTGAATTTAAATTAAATACCTTATCTGATGTCGAAGATTGAAGCAAACTTCTCTTCGTATCGGTAAATATCCACAGGCAAAATTATGGCGTTGGAGATAGACTATTTACAATTCGGGTAAACCGGTTTATAACAACTGACTTCTGACGTGCGCCCGATAGACTGTTAGACTTCACTTCTGACTGCACTGCAACTAATTCAAACATCAACGCAGTAATGTGTGGTAAGTTTTATTCTCCTGAATACATAGGCTATCACAACTAGATGGTATTCCGAACAACGGATGAACTACAGTCTACATTATTCTGATGACTATTCAAATTAAGCTATCAAAAGATTTTCAAACACGTTTCAATCAAGCGTTTAACAATACATATATATACTGGAAAACCGTGATTTTTAAACCCGGCCCCACAAGTATAACCAATTATCGTCCTACTTGGCTGCTATGGGCACCTTCTAGTTATTCGAATGCAATGGTCCCAATCCCAAAAAATTGAGTATTCAGCATGATAACAAATACGGCCAGTTCTAACTACAATTATACGATCATATAGATATTTATGAACTTTTCGATGTCTCTATTATTTTTTTTTTTCAAAAATATATGAAAAGTTTTTCGAAAACATGTCATGGTATTTAATTCGGATTCATTTTGAATTCGTTTCATTGATGGTTTTTAACTTTTTCTTGCCTAGTATTTTATTAATAAAAATACCCCTAAACCTTAGAGATGAATTCAAAGTTTTTACATCGAGACTGGTAGCATATTTAAGCAGCTCTTAATGTTTATGGTGTAAGAAAAGTAGTGAAAGAGAATTTATTATTTTTAAGGGTTTGTAAATTAAAGTGTGTAGAACATCCAAAAATAAGCATCAAGTATAAATTTCCCTTATTTTCCTACCTTACACATCATGAATGGAAGAAAAATTGGTGTTAAAATGAAAGATCATTGCCAAGGGTAATACCGCTTTATTTCCCTTTACAAGATCTATTTGTAGAAGAAAATTTCAATGCTATTACATACTCTACAATATGTGAATATATTTTCCAAAATAATATTAAATGGAAAAATTATACGAGTCATTACAAGACTATATTTTCTGGTCATTTCATTCTCATTTTGAGATGATTTATGATTTCTAAATGCTTGTTTTTGTAGATCTTTTCTATGATGTAAATAATGTAAAAAAAAGAATATAATAAAAGATAAAAGGAAAATTTTGTTTGTTTTATATTTTTATGTGACATTGCAACTTTAACAATTTACCATAAAAATTATTTGTCGCAAAAAAAAAAACAACATACATTCAGTTTATGTTAAGATCCACCATCCCCCTACAGGATAATGGAATGTAAACCTTCATGGTGAATGATTAATTGTTCTGCATTCATTTTCACTTTCTATATCTGTTAGATGTTCAGTGACGAATGGAGTGGTCCTAATCCACGAATTTACTTAACCAACCACCTTTACCTCTACGAGGTGTTACTGATCACTCGATCACGATATATGTCAGTCATTTCATGTCAACGAGGCTAAAAATATGGCATAAATGTCGTATTCATCAACTGGCGTAAATCTTAAGATGATGATGATATTTATTATTTACTGAATTTGTTTCTCCAAATGATGTCACGAAGATATTGATGCAGCCTTGTTTGTTTAATAGCAAACTTCTGCCTCGATAACTGCTTGTTTCTGCATCCAAATAACGGATGCTTATAACTTGGTCAATTGGTATGTTATCAGCTCGTGGACGTAAGCACCATACAGTGTTTAAATATGTATTCGTGCATAACACACCAGAATAAAGTTATGTTTATGAAGTATTAGAAATTTGTTAAAATCGATATTTTAGTTTTGAAGATTGTATCAGGAGAGTATAACTACAAAAAGCAATAGTTTGTGGGCAAAGTTTAAAATATCTCATGGACCGTTGCATATATAAATATAGACTCATGTATTGTTTGTCCGTAAAATATTTAAAATTTTGACCAAAAACTATATATCTGTTTGTGTTTATGTTCTCCTGCTACAGATCTTCAAAACTATAAAAATAAGCATCGATAAATTTATGACACCATCTCTATTTGTAATTACACCCTCTTATAAGTTATGTTTTCCTGTTACGATTGTTAAAATTGTAAGAAATTGTCACATTTTAAGTTGCATATTTAAATATAATTTTGGATATCTCGTTAACGACTTGAACTTGAGACATATTGACTACAGAGAATTATACAGTTGTACACATTGGTCATAATCTTTTATATATGCAATTAAGGGTCACACGCCCATCTTATAACTCGTAAAGGGTTAAGTATTGCTGGTTCATACCTATATACCTATATACATATTTTTATTGTTATCGTGTATTCTTGGTCGACTAAATACCTGTATGAGAACCTTTATCATCAAAAGAAATTCATGTTTCGTTTTATAATCGATCTCTGCTACTAAATTTGTCCTAACACTCAAACCATACGTGATCCTCGTATTCAATGCTTGAATTCTTACAAGCAAGTACTAAATATTAAGAGCAGATAGGCTAAAGAACGGTAGTGGTTGTATTGGTGGTATGGCCATTGTCATAAGATTTGATCTTGAAGGGAAACAACTAGATTTCGGAATACATTGCCCATATATCGGAATTCGAGGATAGAATTAAATTATTATTCATAGCTTGATCTATTTTACTAGTTGCAGTAGGGCAATGTCACTGAACTGAATGGTTGGCAGAAATTTTTTTGGAACGTTAAGCTAGACTAGTACTTGGTGGTGGTTTTGAATCGTACTTTGAAACTAGCCTAGTTTTGAGAAGCGTAAATTCTTTTTTCTTGCCTTTGGAAATCTTCAAATGTACCATTTATCAAACGCTTTACCATTCCAATTCCGAGTTTCAGTCATATATATTATCATCTGTATAACGTAAATTCAAGCTTTGCTTTTTATAAACATGAACATTTTGCAGAGGATTTTTGTTGATACTATAAAGAACCTCAGCAATAATAACCTAATACTTGTTTCCGCACATAAGTAATAGAAACTCAAATCTATTTAGCAATGTACATCTAATTGGGTATTTAGCTATAATTGATTTTGTTTTTAAAGTAGATATCAACATGAACATATCTGAAACACATAGCAGCAACCATAACTAATCTATAGACCTAGAAATGTATTCTGAATATGTGTTAAGTTTTACATTTGAGTATTAAGCATTAAAATTATTAATATTGTGGTGTGGTTTATTAGCAAAACTTAATGTACTTTTGTATTTAGTAAATGTTATAATTGGAATGCGTTGACGGTTTTATTTTCTTTGAAATTTTTTAAATTAACTAACCAAAAATTACCTCGAATCCTTTCCAATAAAAAAAATATTGTGTTCCAGCTATCATATTAGAATTGTTGATAATTCATTTTAAATTTAAACCTCTTAAATATATCTCCATAAAGCAATAATAAGCACATATATCGAAAAATAATCAATATTTTTACAATTTGTAACATTTTACTTTACAAAATAAAAACTTTCATTTAATGTTTTTCCATATTTGATTTGACTAAAAAAAATACGTTTGCTATCATAGAATTTGAATTATATGACATTTCGTTGAATATGGTCGATCGGCTGTGTCGGCTAAAACTCTAGTACAACACTACCCAACAAACTATATACTCATCAAAGAGTATTTCAAAAAGATTTCGATCGGTAAAGTAAAAAAAAAATATATTATATTATTGATAATATTAAATTTTAAACTTCAAAAAGGCTGCTCATATGTTCTGCGCATACCCATATATACGAAAGTAAACCATCTACGCATGTTCAAAACATAAAAATACCGAAGTGAAACATTTGTTTGATATAGCGAATAGAGTATTATTCGCCCTGTAGCGAATAGAGTTCGTTCGTTATTAAATAATGTTATATTATACTAGCGGGAACATATTTAAAATTTAGAATTTTTACATTTTCAATTTTTCAATATTTTTTTTTTTCGTTTGGAATCTGCGTTAATTTCATTTTACTACAATTTATTTCTTTGTAATTTTAAATGCCATATGGCAATATTTGATAGATTTAATCGAAAATAAATCATCGTATTGATATCACTGTACACAGCAAACTGTCACTTTTGTTTATAATTCGTTTCAAATAGGAAGTTAACGTGTGATCACAATATTAAAAGTTATAATTGCTAAAATGAACCCTTAACTACCGAGTAATTTATCAAAAGACAACTTATAAGATCTACGCTGATCCATTTGTTTACATATTAATTAAATATTTGTCAAATTTGCATATAATTGAGTAACAAAACGGGTAATGTCGACGACAGTATTGTGCATATTTTTTTGTTTATCTTGAAATCTATCAAATTAATACTATTTTGCGAAACTACTGAGATTGAATTTTGTGGTTACTATAATATATAATCGTTTTAATCAGACAACAAAGCATGTTGGATGACATTAATAAAATTAAAATTGTACGAAAATTAGACTGTGTATGTACAAATATGATTTTGCAAATTTACCATAAAACAACGTATGATCTTACTTATGATTTTAAATGATTACTGTATATTTTTGCATGTTTTTAAATAATATTGCTGTTGTATCAATATCAAAG
This sequence comes from Penthetria funebris, assembly GCA_027564355.1. Taxonomy (NCBI): domain Eukaryota; kingdom Metazoa; phylum Arthropoda; class Insecta; order Diptera; family Pleciidae; genus Penthetria; species Penthetria funebris. The sequence continues at coordinate 5,266 of JANSTX010012877.1, forward strand.
TAATAAGCATAATTGATATTGATTTTAGAATAGTAACTAAACACGAATTTACGAGTCTTAAAGGTTTACACAAAACATCTACATGACTCAAATAAATACGTTAATGATAACATTTAATAGAAGTACATAATGGTAGTTTTTAATTATGATCTCTTACTATTATAATTAATGTCACGTACAGTTACAATAGATTTTTGCAGACTATCAAATGCAACACTGAAATAACATATAGTCACCCAAATTCGCCGGATAATAATCTTCTCTTCATTTCATCCACGTTTTTATATTCATCGTCTACCGTTGATGCATCAATTGGTTCAGTCTAGACAATCATTAATTAGTTATATGATACGACCAGGGTGTTCACACTACTAGAGTAAGTTCGGGTAATTTAGACTACTTTTTTGAAACTCGTGTGACTGATAAAGTTTAATCTACTTATTCAAATGGTAAAATCTTATATTATAATGCAGTTGTTTAAATTATGTTACAGTTTATAAATTACTATAATTTCGGCAAAAAAATAAAATTGGAGAATAATTACGATCGTGAGTTAAATTTCGTATAGTAGTACAACGACATTACTTGAAGTTTCTTCTAAGCTGTTCTAATCATCAGAATTGGTACTGTGCCGATGATATGACAATTCACTCGTACTACTAACCATTTTGATGACCATCCCAAATAGACAAAATTGTATAGATTTCTGTTCAAATTGGCTGAGTAGTTCACATTACCCGAAGTTACTGTTAATTCATTTTCAGTATATAATTTCAGTATAATTTCTACAATAAGTAGTCTAGGTAAGTTTATTATATGGATTAGATTTTATGGACTAATTTTCATAATATATTTAACAAATTTCGACTATAAACTTCATATATATATAAATTATCCTTCAAGAAGTCTGAAACAGAAGCCTGAACTGACTTCTTTTTTTTTATATATACTAGAAAATGTGCCTTGTATAATTCAATCTGATATTTATATTAAACGGAACAAAAAAATGAGAGAACAGTAAAACATTGAATAAGGATTTTGAATATAAAGGATAATGTAGTCGTGAAACCTCTGAAGATAAATTAAAGATTGAAGATATTGCTAACGTCATAATAACCTAATATACACCCACAGTACCAAATTACAAAATCATTGATATTTCAATGGTTACAAGCATTATCATTTAGATTAATATGGCGTTTTATAAGTTGTTTAGAATGATGAAAATGATTTAAGGATATATTAAAAAATGTGTTTCTCTAATCTATTTGTCATATATAGTTGTAGAGGGTTGTATATATAGGAAAAATTAATATTTTGATTAATACATAGTTGTCCCAGAACCAAGTGTTTCAATATTGTAGATTAACTTTCCACTGAAAGTATTGAGGGGATAGAGAAAAATAGTGATGAATAGCTATATATTTGTCAATAGTTTATAGAACCTGCAGTATCACAATACAAGGAATTTCTCTGACATTAATAGTATCAATATGACGATTCGCTGTTCTACTGCATGTGGAATAAAGAATATTTAAGCTTAAACTTTTCTGTGCGCGTATGTGGGGTGTAAATGAACTTTAAGCGCTGCACGCGATAAGGGGATAAAATGAACATTAAAGTTGTTAAAGTTGCATGGTTTTCAAAATGGCGCTTGATTTTTACATTATTTGTTTTTTATTTGAACTTTTAGCTTGTTGTTAAGTAAAAGAACTGACTTTACAAAATGGCCGTTGTACCATAGCTCTACATGTATCTGGCCTTAAGTTTGATTGCTTGCTAGAAAACTCATTTAGAATTCTTTATCAAAAAACCCAAATTTTCTTATTAAATTAATAATGTTGAAATATTCATAGAACGGATATTATTAATTGAATTTTAATCTAATTACCCTATGTATATGAACAGGACGTATTAGTAGATAAGTGTAAATAATAATGTACATATAGAAATTATTCAATTAAACCGTTAGACAAAGCAAAATAATTTATATGATAATATCGCTCTAGAATATCAATTTAAAATGAAATATTCATAATGTAATTCCATATTATAGTTAGTCACAAAAGTCCCACCAAAGGGATTCTAAAGGTCAATTTGCATGTCCTTTTATCATATATAAATTTAATTACCGAATCTGTTAACCAAAATTTCGTAACATATACGAGAATAAATTAGAGTATGGTAATCATTTAGTTTTGGTGTAAAATATAACCGGAGAAAATATAGTATTAAAGGTATTATCCACTGTTATAGGACATGGAAATAAATTACCCTTTTGAAAGGATGGAAACAAATATTTTAAAATTATAATTAACCAAGATATCAAAGACGACAGAAATGATACACAAAAATAGAGTTGTGTGACTAAAAATTAGTATCTTCTATGTGATACATTAACGGATTCCGCTTCTCTGCGATGAGTTTAACTTACGTTTAATGTCTTGTTTGTTGTCTTTGTGTTTAAGCATCTCGTCACCAAATCAGATTTTCAAGCAGTTTCACATAATAGTTTTTTATAATATTTAAAGGTACTGCCTAACCATAAATTTAATTGTACGGCACATTCTACTATCTATAATTTATAAAGGGGGCCTAAATTAATAAAATTACTCCAATTAAATAAACAAATTTACTCGTAAGAGAATTAAATACATGTTTATCCACAAATAAAAGTAAATTAATGATTTTATGATGTACTATTTATTTTATGATACCAAAATGTATGTATGGTTTCCAATTTAAGAACTGTTAATTATTCTTAGAAATTAGATTATTATATAGATATTTATATAATAAATGTAAACATTATGGAATATAAATAATATTTATACACTTATAAGTTATAAGCTTGTCAATCACAATTGGTTTTTATCTGAATTCAATTTTATTTAAATCTAGTAATAAACTATGAAACTTGAAATTGGAAGCATATTCAAAATAATTTAGATTCAATGTCTCATTCAGAAAGTCAGGATCTATATCTAATGAAGCAAAAACTGGAGAATAACGTTCCATGCTAAGCGCTGTCACAAGTCTTAGATATATGTAAACAGGTTACTAACATTATTTAAATTTTATTGAGATAGGTCATAATATTCTCTAGTTGATCTTTAAGACCAAAAAACCGTTTTGACAATCATGAATAAAATTCTTAGATTACATAAGGTAATCATTAATTTAATAACTTTTTTGAAAACCTTTAATAGAATTTGAGTATTGACTATAAGAATGTAATTAAATTAGTCCGGCATAGAATCCTTTATGGGAACAATCTAAGCATTTGACATCTTCCATACAATACTACACAGTAAAATACTGAACGACAAATGAATGTAATTCACACACAGGCATTCGCTAGTAATTCGTCTATTCGGCGGGCGATATTACAAGCAAAAAACTATTATGTGTAATGCCATTTTCTAAATGGTTTTCAAATAATTTGGAATTTGTTTTTGAATTCTAAAATACTAATAAAACACAGGCATATCCCTTTTCTTTTTTTTTTTGTAATCCTATATATGCGAAACTCATTTGATGGGAATATATCAGCTTCCTGTTGGGAAATACTTTATTATAATCCACGTATTTGTACTTTATTCCAATTTTTTCGCGTCATTCTTTTAACAAATCCTTTTCCACAAACAAAAGTACCGAGTATAAAGTACTTTGAATTTATGTATTTTATATTCGCCTAAAATTTAATACACTTTCAACCCGAATACAAATACTATAGGATTATGTTTATGGTATACTATAACTCACTGAACTATACTTTCTTTATACTTTACCATATAACTGATATATTTTATGTACAATAGCTAGACAATGAATATACGGAGAGTTGTAAAACACAAACACGCTTAGAATATGCATCAGGATTTACATTATTTGTACCTGGCACTAATCTGTGTATGATCTTCAATTAAAAAAAAAAAACAGCAGAAAAGAGAATAGGATGACTAAAGAACAAAAAAAAAAACTGGATAAATGCAACAAGGCTATTTAAGAAATTGTAACAATGCAATATAGATTTTCTATTTTGTCAGTTAAAATTAATTTAAACTTATATGTAAACCCCAAAAAGACCTAATGATTCCATATTATTTTGTCGCCAAATATATGTCATCTACGTTTTTTTATACTTAAATTTAGAAACGATGAAATCACCACCATATATCGACTTTGTACTTGACTGGAATTCACAGGGTAGTAGAACCACAGGGTAGTAGAACCACAGGGTAGTAGAACCACTGGGTAGTAAAATCCACAGAGTAGTAGAATCTGAACCAAATCTGACTCAATCTATAATTTCTATATTCAGATTTTTAAAATTTAATAACCTGCGACATAAAATCGAAACTTTAGATTGCTTACACTACGCTTTACAATTGAAAATGCAGGCAATTTAAAGTTTTGAGATTTATTACAAATTCTAATTAAACCCGACTTAACAAATTTGTAGTTTTCATAAGAGATTCTCTCTTCGACGTAGCAAAATTTTAGGCAGCTGTGATAGTTTCAAGTTATAAATATTATCGAATTTTCTTTAATATGTAAACAATGGCGATGTAACTTATGTGTTTAGGCAAAATCAAATCACTTTGTTACTTGTTACACATTTCAGAATTGGATTACAATACTGTCTATTGTTGTAATAAATTGAGTTCAAGGTTTTAAAATGTGCACACTTTTACGGAGCAACTTAAATAATTCGATGGGTCAACAAATTCAAAGAAATTGGTGACGGAAACTACATAAATAACTACTGGCATTCTATACATTTTCCAAATACCATATACAAGGACAATATATTGCATTCGAACAGTTGGTTTCTCATCAGTAAGGTAATTTTAATTACCATAACAAATATTAAGAACAATAATTTATTCGGACTTGGTAATTATTTAGTCGTTTACAAAATATTTCAAGGAACATCAATTTAAATTGCGATGCGACATAATTGATGAGGTATACAATTTAAAACCGAGATTTATTTCATACTCAAAGGCATTCAAATTCATAAATTATTATCATGTCATAAAATAATTTCAAACAATAAATTTCCAAATAATTCAAATGTGATTTAAACAACATTTTAATTATAAATGTGTGTATAATTGACATTAATAATAATTTAATGAGGAAATTCAAATAAGAAAATTGTATACATAATAAGTCAGCATAACAGAAATGATAGTATGTAATATTTAAATTTTTTTTTTATTATTATATGTGAACTCCTAAAACGTAAACATAGAAATAGAATAAGCGTTCCTAATAAGAAGAAGTCCATATGACCCAAAATATCTCATACTATTGAGAAATTAGCCTCGTTATTTACACTAGGCAAGTATTATCAGAATTGCGACAAATTACAAAATATCAATTGTCTGCTGCCCTTCATTAACTGTCATTTATGTGTACACTCAAGTGGGGTGTGAATTTTAATTTTAATAAACAAATCTATGTGATGAAATTTCGATTGTGTAATATATCACTGGATGTCTGATGCCTGTCAGTGACGCCACCGAATCTAATGACAACGTAAAATTTATATTTTGTATTCATTAATTTTTGTAATTAAATTTATTAAATGGAAAATCGAATTAAGAAAAATCAAATCAATAAATTCCATTAGATATTTGATTTGCATATTAAAACGTTAACATTAATTTTATCGTTTATTTTTTTTTTTTTCTAAATCCATTTCCACTTTTCATCATCATGAGTTATAAATAAATTACCATAATTTTTTTATTTTTTAATTAAATAAATACAAATGTTATTTATAAATTAGTGTAAAACAATGAAAAATATTATAAAAATATGGAAAACTAATTAATAAAGCAAATATTTGAATCAGTTTTTTTTAAAAAAAAAAAACTACAAATTGCTGACCATATGTTGGTTGATAACATGCATGTGTAAACAGTCCTGCAACTTTTAATTTTATGTGTCATAAATCATAAAGTTGCATTAAAGCAAAAGAAAAACCAATTTTAAGAGTTTATGTTTACAACACGAAAAATTTAATGTTTCCACAAAATCACGCGATGTTGTTTTCATCGTCATTTTAATATTTGAAAAAAATATTCAAAAGAAAATATATTGTGAGTGGGAGGTTCTCTTTGGTGAATACACAAGTCGTTTCTAATAGCAAGTAAATATCGTTAACGATGTCGAGATATTCAACGTGATCGGTTAGACCACATCTGATACCATACAGTACATAGTTTAACCTGATCACAACACAGTTTAAGGCAAATAGTGGTGGTAGTAATTTGAGTCAGCTCACATATTTTTTAATTGCTAAATTTTCTGATGCGGACCAAGAAAATTTGTCGATAATTGCGAATGAATGAGAAATGTGTAGGTTTTTCATTGATGCACCTAATCGATGATTCGTGTCGCAGGATATTGTAAATATTGATTTGAATAGAGACAACTTTAGTGTATTTCACATGATCGCATTTCAAAGGCTTATCAATATGTCGCAATAGACGCTATATTATCTGTTTGCGTTTAATGATATTATACATAATCCTGTTGACATTAAGTTTTATTCAAGCATTTTTTCTAATGCGAAAATGAGAATGAAAAGGCATATGTCGAGTGTTATTGAAAATATTTTTAAAATTTTCTATATATTATTTATAATATTTCTATATAATGTCATGTATATAAATAAAGTAAATGTTTGACATATTTGAGACGCTATGTCAATGATTATTTTAAAATAGGAATTTTATTGAAATTCACATTTTATTCAATATATTTGTACACTTTTATTCGTAATATTGCAATGTCAATTATGTATGCCAAGAAATTGTAAATACGTTTATATGTAGACGATACCACTGTTCAAAATATTTACACGTTTGACGAATAACTGAACTGCAATTTTAATGTAAATATTCTATACATTTTAAAAATTGTACTTATTTATTGCGTTGTGCATTTTTACTTCTCGGGGAATGTATATTCTGTGACATATCAAATGATTTTAGTGTCAGTCGCGCAATATGATCACACAAATCTACTACAGTTCACCGCAATATAGAAGTCACTATTGCTATGTGTGTGATCTATCAGAATAATATCAGAACAATTTGTAGAAATACGTTATTTTATATTACACCTAAAATCGGTATATTTTGCCACATCCCATTTAGCATTCCAAACATATGACGTATTAAAACTAGTAGCTATTTATCAACAGAAGGTTGTTACGTGTACAAAAATGAGAATCCTCTTAATGAATTTAATATCATAATCTTGACCGATGGCTTCAAGAACCTTGCGGAATCATTTTGAGTCCCAGACAAATTAAGTCTCTTCCAAGCAAAAATTCTAGCGGTCTGAAAAACTAGTGTATTTTTTAATTTGAGATCTACATAACTTATTACAAAATGCTTCTGCGAGTAAATGGAGGCTTAAAACACAGTCAATTTAGTGCTATGGGTTTCAGACGGAAAAAATGCCTACATGCAGAATATTTAATATAAAAAACTGTGAACCACATTCTCTCCAGATGCTCTGCACTTTCTCAGAAGATAAATAGACTGCTGGACAGCCATATATTATAGCAGACTTGTCAATTATTGCGACTATAGAAGTTCAAGAAAATTGATGGCATTTATTAATGTCACTAGCTGGATTTACCTGTTAATTACTTACATTCGGTTTACCTACAGATTCCCGCAGTGATTATTTAATTGTGAACATACTTGTAATCGGAAAGCAATATTAAAAATTGCAAGAATTGCAGCGTTACAGACTTTAGAACAGTTATGTCGGAATCTATGTGTAGTATAATGTATTTAATTTATTTGTTCATAAATTGTTTTGCCAAATTATTTGATGTTAAAAATTTATATACTTTTGAATAAAATCAAATTATTGCACTCATTAAAATAATGTGTCTTTGCTAATGTAGGATTCTGTTTAATGGAAAATTTCTTTTTGATTTAAATAATGGATAGTACTTTTTAATAGAACCTTATATTTATGATAGGAAGGTCAAGTGGATTTTAATAAAAAAAAATCATAAAATTGAGTTTTGCTTGTTTATTATTTTTTGTCATCATCTTGAAGAATACATCCAAGGAGAACCTTTTTGTATATCAAAAGAAAAACAGGAAAATAGAAAGTAGAAAATTGATTTTATTAATGTCAAAAGTCGCATATATCGTTCAAAAATATTATTTTTTATTAAATTTATGTCAACATTGCCCTTGATTTCCCATCAACTTCAATACATTTCATCATGTGGTAAGGGACTGCATTTTAAAAAAAAAAAATCTTTTTTATATTTTTTCTTTGCTTTTTTTTTTTAGTTTTTTGGCAATGTTTCAAAATTCTTATTTAATGCACAATAAATGTAATATTAAATTATGTAAATAAAATAAATATTGATTTATTGTTTTTAAAGTGAATAATTTCAAGAGAAAAAATAAATAACAAGTCTTATATTTAAACTATAGCTGCTTCATGGTACTTCTTCTTCTCTTCAGACTAATGCCAGAGGAAAATAATTTACTTATTTATTTTCATTAGCACTATTTCCTACATATTAACACCGTAGAAAATGTGGAATAATTTTATATTAGAGAAGCTACAGGAACATACACATAATTCACATAGTGTAACATCTCTTTAATGAATGATTTGCTTATTTTTCTTGTCTAACATCATTAATATTCATCATTTTGTATATATTATCTTAACTGATATACAAGACATTATACAGTATGTCTCTAGTGAATTTGAATACAGTAAAATTTTGTCTTGGTCCAAATGTAGTTTGTGTCGTCAACCTCGATATCTTAAGAGGGTTCAATTGTTCAAAATGTAGAAGTTCGTCATTTTATAGGTTCAGTAAGTAGAAGTCATATTATTGAAATCAATATTATGTAGGACGATATCAAAAAGAATTCCACGTTAGAGGGCAATAAAATTGGATTTATATGTGAATGTGTCCGACTCAAGCGTACACTGTGAAAAAAGTTAATCCGGTAGTCATTTCTACAGGAATCGAAACCATTCCAAAGCCGTCATTTGACACAAGTTTTATTTACAAAATCACGGAAGATTTGATGCTATATCCGTGCCTAAGGTGACCATAATGAACTAAAAAAATGTACAATCACTACCAGTGACGAACGTTGTACTCTATATCATCATCATCTCGACCTTAACTCCACTTGGCAGCATAGTGCGTCAGCGAATTGTTCATAATATCTGACCAGTACCTTCATTCTACTCAATCCCCTACACTTATTGACGAAAACTTACATTTTTAAACAATTTTATTTGTCACCTTTGCAGCCATACAATAGTATTGATAGCTAATTGGTTAAAATTATATGTATTCCACTTACTAGTTGACGTATATAAGGATGTGTTCAGTCTATCAACCACTATCACGATTGAGGAGAAAAGTAAGGCATTATTTAATATTAAAATGACCTTATACTTAACTATTAGCGTATATCCTAGCTGGAATACCCTGTATATAGTTTTGTAATCCGACAAAAACCACAATTCATTTTCTTATTATTAAATTAGACGTAATTATGTACATATTTCTAATGGACATTTAATTACATGTTATTTAAGTAAATATTGCAATGTTCATGTTATTTTTAATTTATTATTAAAATAAGTAATTTGCGATTATCAGAACATTATGCGTTTGCTAAGATGCTTTGTTTTAATAATTGCAATAAATTGATTTTATAGAGAAATGCATTAATTTTTCTATAATATCAGTTAAATGGCTATAAATTCGTAATTATTACGTAAATAACGGTAATCTAATTAAAATATTGATTACATGTTCTAAAATTTACAATAAAATCAAATTCTTGCAGATTTTTAGTACAGTTTGCATGTATCAATGTATTTACAATTAACTAAATTCTTAGTTTATAAAATGTACGAATTTCATCAGAGAATGCAATTCAGACCTTCAAGTGACTAAAAATGTGATATTTTTTTTTTAGAACACTTGCGTCTTTGCTAATATAGGCTGCTCTGTTATTACGCGTATAAATAATTTTACGGGAGATTTACGCCTTATATTGTGATCAAAGAACAGTAATACAATAATCAGGATCATCGATAATATGTATGTTTACCAAAATTTGTCAGTAACTTTCGTAATTTTTAACTTATATATCATATAAGTCGAAAACTATTTGCCACTTCACTAAAATTATGAACCTTTCATCCATCCAATTATGGATATATTACTTAATCTATCTTACTCCATGCGATTCATAAATTTAAAACTCGGTATCTCGTTATCTATTGATTTGAATGCAGTATTTGTGCTCGAATTTGCTAATGGAGAAATGAAGTATTTGTACTATAAATGTATAACATTACCTTCTTAACGTACACATATCAGTGTGAAACTTCAATTATCTTTCAAAATAAGTTCTTGAACTCAAACACAGAAGTTGGTAAAGTTTACAAATAAAAGCATATTATATATAAAAACCACATAGATATCCACATATTGTTAAAGAGTCTTAATAGACAAAAGATTTCCAATAATAAAATAACTTTAAAATCTCTGCAACAACTGTGCTTAATATCTTTTAAACTCACATTTATTCAGGTTGGTAAAATGCATCTGCAGAAGACAAAACAATAAATTTATTTTATAGCTTCATACGAAGTCCTATGAAATAAATTTAACATGTTACCCATAGATAAATTATATTATTTCTAATGACATCAAATTTTGAAAGTTTCGAATTTAATTTTGTTGTAAGTTAAAAGTAGTTTAAAGTTCTTTCATGGTCAACTTTTAATGCTCTTATAAATTATTTTGTAACGTTTAAATTAAGCTTTGGCAAATAGCATAATCATATTTCTGCTTTTTTTTTTGTTTTGTAACTTTTAGGAATGTTTCTTATTCAAATATAAAATTAAAAACTTTCTTAATTTCTAACTAACCGAAGTTAGAAATTATAATTAGTTGTGAAAACCGCATATAATTTTTGTAGCCTTGTTAAAACGAGCTTAAACTAAATCCAAATATTGATAAAAATTAAAAGTTTTCGCAGTAGTATAGGTGTAGACCGTAAATGATGAATAAAACATTATCGAAATAATAAGAATAAATAGCAACAATTGAAAGAGTTGAAATAAAAAGTGTGTGGTATATCAAATAAGGAGTTTTATTGTCAGTATGTAAAATAAATGACAAATGGTGACGTATAGGTTAGTGGTTGCTCAGTTATTAAGATTACAACATACTGCTCCTGGTCTATGTGAAATAAAATTCACATTACAACATATAAAATGCGGTAAAGTGAACTTGAACAATTTCGCATCTGTATATTACATAGGATGGTAACTTGATTATGTGTGATAAAGCAAGCGTCCTAATTCGTGTTATGAAGTGGACAATTATCGATAGCTATGAAACTATGTGCACAATTATTATGCACATAGAAAATGAAATTGTTTTACACTGAGACGTCCGGTAAATAATATCGCAAATTATGCACTGGACTAAAATTTTTTGGCTACCTTTTCGATCAAAAATAACGTGGTGGTGAACGGATATTAAAGAGGTTGATACCAGTGAAGGTTGAGCTGAGGATGAATTTAATTCGGAGAAAGTTTTCAAAATATTTTTTGAATTTTATCTTATTGCATGCCATTTTTACTGTAATTTTTTATCTTTTGAATTATCTCTGTAATTAATTCTATTTCATTTTATGGAAAATATTATTAAATTTGATGGTAGAGTAAATTTTTGAAATTAACAAATTATTTAAACTGCAAAATATAATTGCAATTTATCCTTACGACTTGGTTATACTCGTACCTACAGAACTAAATGGGTGTACTATTAATCAAGCCAGAAAATAATTGATTCTTCAAAACTCATTTAAATTACGCTTTTCCGTAACATGTTTTTCTGTAAAATAAAATTATACATTTTTCTCTTTTGTAGTGTGTATTTTTGCTGTTTACTGCTATGATTAAATGCAATAAAATTAAATGGCATTATTACGTGACTGCAATTAAAGTTAATGCATTTAGTAATAAAACAAAAGAAAAACATCAACTTTTATTACTTCAAATGTGCGAGTTTGACTGAAAAAGCTTGAATTTATAATGTATACTTTACAGTAGAATTAAATTTTATTAAGAGGATGGTTTAAAATTTACATCAGTGGCGTGAACCTTTATGTGGACAACACATGTGCTTGCATAGAGCAACAGATATTTTTCTTGCATTCTATAAGATTTTAATAGGTTATAATTAAAGTTTAAAGATAACTTAAAGAAAAATTCGTTCCAAATTGAAATTAAAAATATGAGAAAATTATAATAAAAATGACATTCTTACAAATTTTACCATAGAAGTATGTTTCTTCTTTTAAAATTTCATCTACGAAAATATCCTAGTTTTTGTTTTATAAATAAAAATCTCAATTTACTCGTCCAACTAAATATTATTGTCGTTGAATACGTAAAGCTTGTTTACAATTGCAAAGTTTTCGATTTTATTCACGTGTAGACATAACACGTAAAAAAACTTTATGTGTGAAAATTATTTATTTAATTTAGACGATGTTTAATTGCGAGGGTTTATGTCAACGATAGAAAAGCATTTCGTCGTTAAAGTTTTCAACATCATCTTAAACTAAAATTAACACATTTTTCAATTTATTTAATTATCATATTTTTTAATAAAACTGCTCTAATTTAACCCAGTTTTCTGCCTCTGCTCAGACCATTAATACTTCAGAAGGAGGGTTCACTTATCCTTACT
>JANSTX010012888.1:0-36083 GCA_027564355.1 Penthetria funebris
GTGGAGAAATAGATTGAGAAGTAGGAGGGCCGACCCTGAATAAGGAAAAAGGCAAGGAAGAAGAAGAAGAAGAAGATAGTTGACTAATTTTAATACGTTCGACCAAATTACTTCCAAAAAAATTTCAAGTTCAATATGTTTCAATAATGGTTGCCATTGTCCCTTTAGATGATAGTGGCTTTTATATTTGAATATGTTGTTCAAACAGTTAATTTCTAATATAAGTCTGAAACTGTTCAGCACATGTCTTCTATAGTCTCCCAGTATATGATAAATGTTTTCTGAATGTTCATCTTTTAGCCCATATTATATGAATTGTAATATATAAGGATGGGAAAGATTCAATCCTGAATGTCTTCTAATCCGTGCATTGAATCAAATCAAAAGCTTTATCAAATGGGTTATCAAAATACCACAGAGAAATTGAACTACTAATAAAAATAATAGGTTTTTTCCAAACAGAAATGTATCGCATTAAAATCTTCGCCAAAGACTAACTTATCTCGATGTTTTGCCACGGTTTCAATAATTACATTCAAATCAATGACATTAATGGCTACTCTGTTACAAATAAAAATTTATGATTTGGCGAAAACGGCAGTTTGCTATCGTTTTTAAACCGCTTTTGTTAATATTCCTGACTGTAAGATTCGATGACAGATCAAGACAAATAAATATTTCTGGAATGTGATAATTAGGTACATTATTCAACTATTCTAGCAAAGACTATAATATTGAAATATATCACGTAATTTTAAAGCTTTACTAGTAGTATGACTCATAACTAGAATAATACCAAGACAAGTTCGTCTTCAATTACATGTTAGATACATTCCAATAATTTTGCTAAAGTACATGTTACTATTTGTACATATAAAATATGAAGACAAATATTTTGAAATTAAAAACAGTAGATTTGTTGTTTATGATTAGATAAAATGTTTTTAATTAAACATAATTCGCCCGAAAGCAATTTAATCTTCAATTCTAGTAGCAGTTTATAACTGAGAATTAAATTAAAATTTGGGTGTGATTAATGAAAGATTTAGCAAATCTATTCAAAATAAAATAAAATTTTAACATATACGAGGATAATTGATAAATTCTCAATGAAACGGATATACACAAAAAATTCGTTCAAATCCCATTTTGGAGAAAATTTGTGAATTTTTCACAATGGGATTTAATCAGGGTCGGAATGGCTCGTATTTCACTATATGATTAGTATAGTTGCTGATACACAAAATAAGCGTAGTAACTTGATCAGGTGTACTTAGTATGAGTTAATATATTCAAGATCAGCAGAATGGCTTTAATATTTGTGTTGGTTGCCAAACTGCAAACGTTTATTGAGAACAATCTTGTATTTTGGAAAAATATGTTGTAAACCTATTAACAACCCAAATTCATCGATTTAATTGTTAATAATGATGATATTTTTTTTAGTACGCTTATCAATTCAGTCTAGTCGTCCACTGGAATTTTAGATGTCATTGAATTTAATTCTTGATCCTATTATTAATTCAGCTTATCTGTGATCGGATTGAATAAGTATAAATGACATTTCCTCTGATTGCATAGTTGTCTTCTAAATGTCTTCTTAAGTTTTATGATTTTTACAATAATTCGGGGGAATCATATTGTGAAAGATAGTGTTCAATTTTGTAGACATACCTCGGGTTAGAGTCAGCCTGATGATGATAAAATGATAAATTTTGGGGGGGGGAGCACAATTTATAAACGCTTTTTGGTTCTAGAACAATTTAAAAACGATTTTTTTTTTATTCCGGTTAAAAAATATTTGGCAAATAGAATGGGAAGTTTTATGTCACCCGCCATATTCACCAGACCTTGGACATGACGGTGATCGACAAGACTGGAACACATCCGGTAGCGTATTGAGTCAAGGTGATCGATTTTGATCTCAAATAAGGTTCAAGAAATAGAAAGATGGGCTGAGTACTTTCACGAGCTCGTGAATAGTCCCGAAGTTCAAGTTGTCCAGAGCCCGGCCAACCAACGATCGGCTTCAAAACGATTGAGGGATTCTGCTCTAAGCCGTGGTGAAATCAGCAGAAATGATAAAGGTAGACTTGGATAGCATTGCATTAGCATTAAATCTCATAGTGAAGTGTGGTACATAAACCAACCTTGTGGAAAGAAGCGTTGATATTAAATTGCCTGAAAAGAGTAACGATTGAGAACTAGCATGGTATCACCTTGTTGAGTACTATGATCAAGATTATAGTTTAGTTTATATATTACTGAGGACAACAGGATCAGTTCAGGAATAAAAGACTCGGGTGTCCAAAAACAATGTGGCGAAGAAATGAAGTGAAGGGGCTGATCAGAGATCATGGACAATGACAGTTGTTCGTTGACGTGGAGTAACTGTTGATATGATGATATTATACTTATACTATCTTTCGAATGTATAGATTAAGGTGCAAAATAAATGGAATGCATATCACGAACGGGTCGTGCTTCTTTGACAACTACATTATATGTTCACATTTACGGTCTAATTCTGCCCTGAGTGTGATGGATTAAAATTTATCGAGTTCCCAACAAATAAACGTTATTAAGTAACGTTGGAAAACTTCAACTATATAACAATTACAATAATATCGTATGTGTAATTTGTCTTATTTTCCATTTGCTTACGGCGTACTGTTACAATCTCACAGTGATTAAAATAATTATTGCAATCAATTACTAAATTCAATGTGTGCTATACTAAATAGAATTCGGACTATAAATATTTAGGTCAATATACTATTGGCAATCTTTACTGATATTGGCCAAATGTGTAGGTGGATGATATGTAATTACATTTTATAATAAACATTTAAAAATTTTAGTTTCGAAACAGAAAGAGATAATTACCAATTGTTTATCATTTATTTTATTTGTAAATACAACATTTAGTCCGACTAAATGTTATTTAATTAAATTGTAAGCAGATAAACATGTGATAAAATCATGTATCACGAATTACGCATATTAAATTGTGTAAATAAAATGATAGGTCACGCAAATACGAGTGTGATATTTGTGTTTATGCTATTTAGCCTTATTTAATATTTTTAATTGAATTTGAAAGTAAATTGAAAATATAATAACTTGAATATATACATACAAGTTATCATATATATAACTAGTGATAGTTTATTTTTATTATTGCAATAACCGCCATAGTTCACGATTTCTGACCACTATCTACGCTTTACGTTAAATACACTGGTACAGTTCAACATAACGATGTTTTTGGTCAAACAATTCTCTCCAATTCCATAGTTTTCATCTAATAACCGTGTTAATGGCTTCCTTCATTCGTTAATCTCTAGAAAACATGGTTTGTAACCAAATGATTCTTAATATGAGTCTCACAAAAACTTTGATTCCTAACATGATTTTATTGGTCATTATTCCAAGACTAGTAGTCACAAAATAGTACTGATTTGGCATCTTTTTCAGTACCATCATCTCTATCGAAATATAACTTTCGAAATATTGAAAGCACGCTGCATCATCTATTATTATATTATCAACTTCAAGACGGCGGCATGCAATCGATGAAACAATTTTCATTATTTTTGTTCGTGAAACATACATTTTAAGACCGAAATGTATGTTTGTTCAACTTTGACACTTTGACATAACCAACTTTAAGACAAGTAGGAGCAAGAGTGATGACAAAATACATCACTTCTAAACATTTCAATTCACATTAAATAAATCACCAAATCTTTCATGATGTAAAATGTTGCACTGCGAGTCACAATAAAGAGCGTAAATCATGTTGGTCAATTTGGTATTCCATAGCCTGTAAAAATTGTCCACATCATAACATGATCATAACAGACGAACGAGTGTTTGAAGTCAACGAATAGCACATATAATGGTGTTTGTCATTCGCTTTCCAAAACTGAACAGATCTTAACGTGAATAACTCTCTTTGTATTCAGTAAGGTGATACCATACCAGTTGTCACACATACTTAAGTTACACATCTTTGGCATCTTGATTAACAAAATTCCGCTTTCCATTCTGTCGAATGACCACACATCAACAATAAATGGATTTAATACAAATTCAATGTAGTTTAAGTTCACTTTTTGCATTTATTATGCAATTTTATCAGCGCTGTCTACTGTGCTGAAATTTAAATGCATGCATTTTCATAAATCTAAACGACTATCCTATTCAGTCGCTAGTTAAAATACTCTGGTCTAATGGGTAGACTCATCGTGTTAATTAACAATAAAATGCATCATGTTGTTTTCTGTTCCATAGTTGCGTAAACTCTAATAATTATTACGAATTTTACTTTACTCCTGAATTTTGAATCTATGATTCATGTAAATCGGCTATTCAGCAAACAAAAATAATTTCATCTGTAGGTGCAGTCTATCTTCTCAGCATTCGTTTCATCAAATCTTGGTCAGCCCAAAAATGTTGACTTTATATCCCATAAATTGCCAGGCCACCTGCTTTAACTACATCAGTTCAAGTAGATTTTAAATCGTGTCAATTTACGTCAAATGTCATCATCACATTACCATCCAATATAATGGGGTGCATGATAGTTTGTTCATAGGTGTCCAATTGTGCTCTATCATTTACTATGTTATCTGAGTTCATTTTCATGATAGTGTATTAAAACTATGTTTCTTACAATCACTTCTTGGCGGTATAGTAGCCTCTTGATCAGGAATTAAACTTATCGGAATTGTTGATAATAATATTTAAATTTCAAGCAGTCAAAATATATATTATATTGATGTGTCATCACTTTGTTATCACACTAACTATGAGATAGCTATTGATGACTATGAGTCTTATGCTTATCTATGATATGTAGTTTTATATAAAGTTGTGTGAAGTGGGTCAGTGAACGTACATTCATTTAATGTCTATGTTGATAGTTACAACATAATAAAATAAATAGAATTATTTGAGTTGAAGTATTTCTAGTTGTTATTTATATTTAATTAAGAGAATCTAAAATGTTTTGTCTGCAACATAACAAACTACTCGTAAGCATCAAGATCTGTGTCAAACTTAAAGTATACATTCAACAAAAATAAAATATCAAACACATATGAGTAATTGCTGATGATAACAGTCGATAAAGAGGAGATTTAAATGATTTTGTGCGATCCTATTTTTAAACTTTACAAAAAAATAATTGGAACTGAACTATTTTTTCATATCATATTTCATCCTTGTTATTATTTTATTGCATTTATGCAGAATTTCAGTTTGATCATTTGCAACACCATTGGTTGAAGTAATTTTTAACTACAAAATTTTGTAATACAAAATAACAGATATTATTATGAAACATGAAAAATGAAACAGAAAAAAAAAAATAAAAATAAAAATAAAAATACTTTCCAGCTACAAATGTTGACTACATTATTTCAATAAAATTGTGTGGTTCCCTTTAAAAATATCAATAAAGAGTGATTCATTCTAAAATCTACGTTAATAAACTATAGCTCAATATAGACTATGGGTACCATATGAGAATTTAATATGTGGCACTGTCTTTGAATAATTGAAAATTAAAGTCGATTTAGAAATGTTTCCGAACAACGAGCACATGTGTAAAATAACAATGAGTAAAAATAACAATTACCCGCTCAGACAGAGTACTTCCGATAATATACCATTTTCAAAATATGCCCTCTGTTTATGTACCCAAAAATAATTCTATTGTATCGCATAAATTGCATAATCAAATGTTAACTGTAAACTTCTAGCACAAGTTTCTAATATGCAATGCAATGTGTAGTTAATAATCGGTTAAAATTTGATATAATGCAGTAGAATTGTGTATAAATACACAAGTATTTGATTCGTTGGTAAGATGTTTAATCACATAGTACACAAATAACAAAATTTTTAACCATCGCAATATTGGTTGGTGGTTAGAAAGAATCAACCAAAACAGTGAATTGAATTCTTGAACAAGTCCTTAAAATTCACATCCTTGGTGACCACCGGTTTTTTTTTTTTTTGTTTTTTTGCTTATAAAGACGGACACGAACGAAATCATACGTATCATAGTAGTGGAGTTAGTTTACGCTAAGTGTCTCTAGAAAGCGTATTCTTGTCGACAGAATATCAGATCGAATAATCATATGTATCAATAGTCAAAGCATGTTGGAATTAGGGAACGGATATTGTCATATGTATGGATTACGCAGCTTTAATGCAAATATTAGCTTGGACAACATTGGTTGGGAGTAGAGTTTGACGATTCGAATTATTCGTATCGGATATCCGTGAATATCCGGACACATATCCGTATTCGGTATCCGCCAAAAACACTCACGGTTATCGAATAGTAAAAATTATTTTAAAAATAGAATATTTTTTTGTTAGAATAAGAAAAAAATCTAAATACGCTGAAATACAATTTTACAAAAGCACATTATGCATGAAATTGGACACAAACTTGAACTTCAACTAGATGTTAAACACAGGTGGAACTCTATTCACCCTATGTTAGAAAAACTAATCAGAGTTCGAGTTCGAATTCAAAACACGCTAATTGAAATAAATGGTTTTCATCTGCTATCTGGAATAGATTTTAACAAACTATGAAGCTTAATGAATGCAATAAAACCATTAACATTAGCTGTTGAAACATTGGGCAGATAGGATGCCAACAATTTATTAACTGCAAAAGGAGCGATAAACTTTCTGTACAAAAAAATCGATGAATGTAATGACGAGATCAGTGCCACATTAAAGTCAAATATTGAACGAGAAAACTCTAACATTATCGATACACTGTTATGTCTAATAACTCCATAAAACCATCAAAAATTGTTTTGGAATTTGCATCTACGCTGTTTGGTAGACTTTTTAAATCTTCTTCATCTATATCGGCTTCATCTTTGCCACGGAGCATGTATATTTGTATTCAGATAAACCAATTACGTTGGAAGCAGAACTAGATGCTGCAATTAATAATATTTATTGTGAGAATATTATTATATCCAACTTAAATATCAAAGAGGAATTTATAATATTTAAGAAAATAGGACAAAGGACAGAGAAACTTCAAACATTATTTGAAACGTTAACAACATGTTATGGCTACATAAGGAATTGTTAATTTGAACAATAATGAAGAACTTTTTGCGGAAATGTGCAACAATTACAATCATGTGATTGGTGTTGGTGGCACTATATTTGCGCACAAAAGAAACTTAGATATTACAGAAATTAAATAGATCGCATTGTAAAAGATGGATACATTGTCTGTTAGTTTTCGTAATTATAAAGTTGCGAATGGTGATCACTATTTGATAATTAGACACATGAAGTCAAAATTTAGGACAGACATAAAGAGATAACCTGAAACTAAATGTTGCTAAACGTCGAGGTAATTGACCATGCCAATGGTTCACAATCAAATTTGCATATCATTTAGTATACGACAGCGATCAGACAAACCGTGAATACATTTGCTGGCGCATTAAGATAAGTCGGTGAGAACGTTCTAGGATTCTAGAACGAAGATCAGCTACAATACGATGTAGGGATTCTCAGTCGGAGTCGATAACATAGCACCTGAAATGTTAAAGGTGAACTTGGGGGGGCATTGCTTCAATATTCGATTCAATTATTAGTTAAGTGTGGTTGTCTGATGACATTAAAACCTTGTGATGGCTGATAATGAAATTGTCGTATAAGTGTAACCTAATTAAATACTATAAACAAGGTTATAACTATTATTGGAAAATCAATACATTATAATTTACCATTACAATTAATATATGTATGGTGTGGACAATTCTAGAAAGTTATGGAATATGTGATATGTGATATTTTTGATGCACAGTCAGATATAAAACAGGTTTGTATTACCACCACTATTATCCCTGAATTATGTTCAAAGTAAGTACTGAACCGCCTGGTATAGACTTGAAGATTATCCTGACGATATTTGTTGGTTATCGCAAAATGAGACATAAGGGTAAAATGTTAACAACTTGTAAAATACAGCTAAAAAGTAGGTATAAAAAGCAATGTTTCAAAGACAACCCTAATGAAAATTGGTATGTCTATGGCACGTTCACATGTCATCAATCAGTTTTTTGACAAAATCCCGCATAAAGTATGATGGTGGTCAAAAATTTCAAAAATTCGAAAATTATGTATCTTTAAAATAACTGTTTATCGGTATTATTGTATGGCTGCGAAACTTACAAAAAAAAACATCGTGTCACAAATTAAAGTTTTTGTCAATTGGTGCTTCAGGTACATACAGGCCAAATACAATATTGAACGGAATTTTTGGACACTAATTAGGAACAACATAACAACAGTTCTTATTAATGAGTCTACTTTCAGTGATAAATTGAAGTGAGATAGTGGCCATACTGGGTTATTATAGTGAAAAAATAAATCAATTCATGACAGATTTTCTGTATTGTCGCAGCAGGATGTGAAGGACAAGAGATCCTATTTGGATAAACGTATATAATAAAATATTTTTAAGTTTATAATTCATATTTGCAATTTGTAGCAAAGGCCTAAATTTTACTTCAATTTATGATACATGAATTGAGATGAAATGATCTAAAATTAATTATCAAACTGTTTATTCATTTTTTTTTTTTTTTTTGCCAAGTTGTGTTTCTTATAAGAGTACTAAGAGCACATATTAAGCGTACAACATAATTTCACAGCTATGTAGTTCTTAACATATGGATGGATATATAAATAATTTAAGAAAAAAAAGTTATATTCAACAATAGAAGAATTTAAGTCACTTATAACTGGATTATGTTATTAATTCAACAAAAAACCGCAGAGAATTTATATTCATATTTAGTGATGCAAATGAAATATGATAAATGGAATAATCCATAAGACTTCAGTTAAGAAGTTCTTATTAAGAACAATGTGGTCAACTACGTACAAACAGCAATATTTGCCCTTTTTTTAAATAATGAAATGCATAAATGTCAAACGTCAAGAATTCGCGAATGGACCAGAATGGTGAGTTTCGCGTGGATATGTGAATTAGCGGTTGGCGGTACAATAATCGATTACAAAACAATTCACAAGGAAATCAAATTGATTATCACATTGCAGTCGCGTAATTAATCAAGATCATATAACGAGTAGCAATATATTAATATATTTACGCAGTGATCAGAATTAGCTTATTGTGCAAGGTCGTATTAACTATTGGCAAATGTGCAAACCACATTGATGTTGTTCGAATGCAGAACGATGTGGTAAAACAGAATTTCCAAATAATTTGGCGTATTTTACATGCTAATGTTCGACAATATTGGAACAGATTTTCAGCATCATAGAGGCAATCTGTTGAACATGTTTTTTGTTTCGTCAATTATGATAGGAAAGAGTGTATCAGTGACTGCACATGGAATTTTACAGGCGGTTTACACTGAGAAGAAGAAATATCAAAAATAAAATTCAATGAGCGCAAGTGAACAGAGTGTAATAACAATTTGTTAAATAAATCTTTGATGCAGGTTGCTCAGAGAAGGAAGCTTCAAGTTTAAGCGACAAGAAAATGAAACAAAGACAACTGTTCAATGGTGTCCCATGCTTTCGTGCGGTCTCACGGTTTAAATGATGATGAGGCAAATCAGACAGTTAATTTTGCAATTATATGTTAAGTGTTACAGGGTAATTACCACATGGAATATAATATATGTACATAACAGTAAAGATAGTGTGAAACGACTGATCAGGACTACATCAATCTTAAGTATCTAAAATAGTCTGAAATATTTTCTTGAAGGAAGTTTGAAATACGGGTTAGTTCAAGAAACAGATTAAAGTCATTGATAAATTCAAATAACGTAATGCATAGTTATTTTATAGACGTGCACTGACGTAAACATAATGTGCATTTTTACTTTATCATAATAATAAGAATAATAATAATAATAATAAGATATTCAGATAAAATAATATTCACACCAATATTGATATTACAGATAAAAAGAAATGTCGATAATAAATGTTTGATAAGAAGCTTAATCATCAAAAATGAAAATAATTACTAAATGAATAATGACTGTGTTCATTGTAAATATTCAATTATGAGTAATAAAAGTCTATATCGGTGTAACTCATTATTTAAACCCTCAGGGTCGAATGTGGTGACACCACGATAACCATTTGTAATTTATAATATATTCATAGTAATTTCAATTGTTAAGTAACATTATTTTTAACTTGTGAATTATGGGGTAGAAGCTACCTATAGTTTATTGTTGAGATGTTGTTCTGATTAGTCGATATACACAACATTAACACCATCTTTTACACCAACTTGATCAAGTTACTCGTGACATCGAGTGCAGAAGTTAATATGGGTTGATTAACCCCGATGATAGTCGCCAATACCATTCGTAACCTTGTTAACTAAAATCCGGTATATAATATTGACTGCCTAACTAAATTTCGGAATAAAATATTAACAATATACAAAATGTGCCTTTCCTTTAAGTGAATAATTTTTCTAATGATTCATGATTTATAATGTATCTATAAATCACATGTGTCAATTAAATAATCAATTAATTTAACATTAAATTTATGTTAATGTTAAATACGAAAAAAAAACATCAAACTGAATGGAGTTATATTTTCACAATAGACAAATTTAAGTGATTTTGAATGTAAAGGGTGTTTGATAAGTAACTAACAATGAAAACACACTTATTTTGGGATTTTTCCCTTTGATTTTAACCTTTGATACAATTTTGTTTTAGGTTGATACACCAAGTCCCACAATCTTCCAACTTTTTTACACCTTCCAAATAATATGGTTTGTCAAGATGTCCAAAATTTCCATCAGTTTCAAATTCAACCTGTTCAGTCGAGATAAAACGCTTACTAGACATTCATTTTTTGATGATTCCGAATAAATAATAGTCACTCGGGTGCCAAATCTTGCAAATACGGTGGATGTGGAAGTAATTGATATCTCAATTCATGCAGTTTTGCCTGCAGAATGTTCGATGAATGAGCTGGTGCGCTATCGTGATGAAACAAGATTCTTTTCTTCTGCAAATACGGCTGTTTGTCATGCAATCGATCCAATAACTCTAAATAATATGCGTCAGTTATTGTTTTACCAAGGTAATAACCTTTCCAACCGATGTTTGCATCTTTCACCCGGTAAAAGCCATTGTGGTGGTGTGATTCCGGTGTGCAGTGGTGAATCCATGTTGCATCCATGGTCACATATCGACGCAAACATTCAAAAGAATTTCGTTGAAACTTGGCCAAATTCTTCATTAAAGTGGTCACACAAATTCGTTTTTGTTCGATTGTGAGCGCGAACGCGGCACGAAGCTTTCTTGCTTCCAAATTTTCTTGCAAAATATTTTGCACTCGTTTAGTTGAGATCTGTATTGCTCATACAATTTCAATTTTGGTCGTAAAACATTTTTTCAATGATTTTTGGTATTGTTGCATCAATAGAGCGATCTAAACGGTGTTCATCACTTGTGCTCGTAAAACCACATTTAAATTCTGCAATCTATTTTATCTGACGGAGCATGTGTCCGATTATGTTTATCAAGCTTTTTAGTTTCATTTTTTTCCATGATGAAAAAAAAACAAAGTTGTTTACTTTCTATAGTTGTCAAACACAAAGTAGTTTACAAATTGCATTGAAATTTGACATGTGATCGTCAGAAGGTTGCTACTATTTGGCAATACAGTGTTTTTTTCTATTTGTGGCTTCGTTGTGGTTGTTGGGTACATTACTTGTCAAACACCCGTAAAAGCTATCATGAAAGAATATAATACAAAAATATTGATATATTCATTTATGCATTTAGTAGCAACCATTTATCATTTTCAGATTCTGTTTTAATTTCAATGAAATCATGTAAATACAGTAATCGTATATTCACCCCCAACAAACCCAAAAAACTGACCAATTAAGTTACCAATAGCGGGACGAGGCGATGGGCATTTGCTAGACTAAAAATTACATATTATCACTGGATTTAAAATTCCAGTCAAATTTATATTGACTATTAATAAATATAATATCTGTGGTGGCTGATCTGTATAAATACCAAAACCAATTAATGACATCATGCTAATATTTCAAAGCAAGCGTTACAAAATCAGTTGTTTACCTGTCTACTAACACAATAGACAATCACGATGTCTTGTATTAAAACGAAATGAATTCTGTCATTAATGAAAAACAGGAATCTCACCGAAAATGGTTACAAACAATTCGGTGAAAACTGATGGACATTCTTACGAGACTCGTTCCATAGTTCTTTTCTATTATTTTAACGACATGTGAAATACAGCTCACAAGTCGGTCTAAAGATTAATGTAGCAAAGAAGGCAGTAATGAAAATATTAAATAAGTAGATGAAATGAAGCACTGTCAATATTCGGGAAATTATTTGACAAAATATGAAGGTTCTCAAACAGATGTATGTCTCCGCACAAAGACATTATAATATTAATAATATAATAATATAAATATTTGGTATGTAAAATAGAGTTTGACGGTTGTCGCAAAGTTCAAAACATCTAAAGGTTTGCTTTCTTCAAATTAACTTTTCATTGAAACTTTGCAACTCACAATACAATATCCATCGAGAATTTGTGGGAACTGGTAGATCCAGAGACGATGAACAGATCTAGTGCCAGTGGTAGATGATAAAACAAAATTAAGGTACTGGTCAGAAATCGTGAAAAACGGCGTCTGTACTACTACGTTACGTAATAGATCAATATCACGATGATGATATTTCATTGTGAAATAAAGGTCTAAGTGGCGATGATGATGATATTGATTTAGTTGACGTAACTTAACAACATATCATCACATGAATATTCACAATAGATTACAATTCCAAAAGAAATTCATTGCAATTCATGATTCAAGAAAACGTTTAATGTTGAAATTTACATACAATACGAGACTACATTTTTACACGTAAATGCAGTATGGGAATAAAAATCAGAAAATATATACAATTCAACAAGAAAAACATACATTGACGCCGAGTTTATGCTGAAGAAACGTTTATCTAAAAAAATAAAGATGCTAATTTTTGATGATAATAACAAGAGATATTTAAACTGTCACATACATTACATGATTCTGGGGAATTTCCACACATTATGATTTTTATTATAGCCTTATATTCAGATTTTAGTACCATAATTATTATTATCAGAATGACGTGTTCAACTGTAAAAAAACGGCTTTCACTTTATGAATAAATTAAGAAAAAAACAAACATTACTATTTAAAAAAAGGTTACTTGACTCAAAACGATCTAAAATTTACACAGTACTATTCAGTGATGACACAACATTAATTCTTGCATACATTCAAAATTTGAAGGAACTTATAATTATGAAGAATTGCAAATTAAATTAAGTATATAGACAAACACTTCTCGCATCATCATCATCATCATCATCATCTGAACCTTTAAGCCATACAGCATAGAAAAATCATATTTACATATACCACTGATGAATGTATACAATATTAATATATTTTCGTCAATTGACGTCAGTCAAGAGAAGGAAAAAAATAAAACTATCAAAAAAAGCGCGAAACCGAATAAAAAGGTTAATGGAACCAAATAATATCAGTACTGTCTTTCAGGATATGGTCAAAACTTTCAGAAAGCTATTTATTTTGATATAATGGAAATAGAGTATGTATTAAGTATTGATCGTTATAGTAATTGACGGAAGTAGATAATTGTTTACTTCATTTTTTTACGCTAAAGTTTCATTTTATACGAAGTGGCTACCTTTTACTGTTTATTGACATAAAATAATTTTTCGGTAGGGGGAGGATGGGAGCGAAGAAATTTGTGAAAATGTTTCGAGATTTTTTTGGAGGTCATAGATTATCGTTCAGGAAACAAATCTGGAAAAAGATTGTTTTATGAAATTGCCTAGAAATTAAATTATACCAATAAATCTAAAATCAAATTTCAATGTATCAGAGGTATTTCTATTCAAAAAAATGACTTGAACTGAACAATCCTATAGAAAATTTTCTCCAAACTTAAATTTCGAGAAGATAACTCATAATTTCTCTGGTTAATTTTCTCGATCAAGATATAGTTGGACAAAGATACCGTATATATAAAGGTATATCGAAATGACAACGAAATGTTAATGAACATTTATCGAGACATTTATGCAAAAGCAAAATGAAAACCTTTTATATATGCAATTAAGTTAAATAATGTACAGTCAATTCTCAATAACGGTTCTAAATCTGACCCATCCAATAGCAGGCCATTACTTCAATTTTATCGAAGGTCTGAGAAAAAATTATTAATTTGAAAATCATATCATATTCGGCATTTAACAGCATTGTTCATAATGGTCAATTCGGTTTTCAGTCTAGAAGATTAACTTTAGACATTATGACTTATCTTATTGAAATCTGGTGTAGAAACTTGCACGTGAGATATAGATGTTTGTACACTATGGGATATTATTATCAAATCTGGCCTTGTGTTGTAAAATTCATTTCAAATAGCAAACAACTATGTTTCCTATCGCATAAAAAAATTATCATATCAATTAAAAATACTACCTCCACGGGGTGTCACTGGTAACTTGATCACAGCATATGTCAGTGATAGCGTGTGATCGAGACTAAAAAGATGCCGTGTTTGTTGACTGGTTGAAAAAACAATTCAACAACAAATAACTAAGTAGCTGGGGATTTATGTAACAAGTCTACTAAAATATTCAAATGTATAATTGGATAATTATGATTGACACTATATTTTCCAGTTGGAAAATTTCAATTATAGTTATTTAAGTTTACATTTGAGGTTATATGAATATCTGAAATGGCAAATTACCATCGTAATGCCGCCCTGTGCGTTTTCGAGGCGTAAAGGTTCAGATGACAAACAACCCTATGGTGTATGTTAAATAATATTTACGTTGAGTTTATTATCAACCAAATAATTTTATAATTCATTTGAATAAAATTATTCTTACCTTATTCAATTTGCCTAATGCGGATATCAAATCAGCCCACTCACTAGAATATTCAAAATTCTTTAAAGCCTTATCAATATTTGACATATAAACGCGATATTTTGATTCTGTCATCAGCTTTTGCTCTTCAATCATGACACCGGAAGACTCCATCTTTAACGTTTTCTGTGAAAAATTAAAAAGAAAATTAATTATTGTACAGTAATATCGTTTACATTTTTAATGTTTTGACTTATTTTCTAGTGTGTCTAATGACAAATGTTAACATAATTTGTGTTTTTTTTTTTTTCACAAAAACTAATTTCTATGAATGCTAAATTAGGAAAATAATAAAAATGACAAATTGTATATTTTTCTATTATTGAAGAACGTATTGTGTAAATTAAAAAACAAACAAAAAAAACAAAAAAAAAAAACAATGTTATTTTTATTATATGAGGTTAATATGCAAATAAAATTAATATTCTAAGAGGTAAGTAAATTAATAACACGTGACATAAAAACAGTGTATGTATTTTTCTAGTATTGAACACAAAATTAGCATATTAGCTAAAGGAACAATGAACTTTTTTTTTGTTTAATTTATACCATACCTAATATTATGTTGCAAAAATGCGGGATGAAATTTATAATATGTTTGTTGAATGTTTTCATGTTTCTTCTGTTTGAAATCTCAATTAAAGTTTTAAAAAAATAAAAAATAAAATATTCGCAACCATTTTTAAACAGGTTTCGCATGTACCTTTATATCAAAATTATAATCTATATATTCTTTGTATATAGTCTTAAATGTTTATTTACATTATACGCCAGAAGAAACCATTTAGTTTAGGTCATAAAAAACAAATAAACCAGAAATATTTAATTTGCCTGAAAATGACAAATTCTGCAATAAGCCTAAGATCCAACTATATTGGCTATAATATAAACTCACTGCGATACACATGATATGAAAAAGTTTATATTGATTTTAATCTTTACTGTGAACTGAGCATCTTCTAAAGAATAAATATTATTTCGATGAAACTTCAATTCAGTTCTATGCCGTCCATAATCTAGAGCTTTATCAAGAGAACACTTCGCTATAGTTTTCAAAAATACCAATAAAAAAATGGAATATTTAAAATCTTACGCTGATTACGCTCGGACTACTATATTTCGAGAAGGAATTATTGATTTGGTATAGCTATTCTATAGATCTGCATGATTCGACTACAGTTTTATAGATTTTCAATAGAAATTCAACACACGACCATTGTATAGAAGGAACTAAAGATATAATATTCAAGCGATACAACTGAATAGTCTATATATATTATATAGTAATAAATCTTATATAAAAAGAAAATCTTATATAAAAAGACAGTAACCATCATTATCATTTAAGTCACCTTGAGTTGACAGCTGAATATATGTCTCAATGAGCGCGTACCAGCTGTACATATTTTGTGCGTACATGTATTCCATAACATTATTCTATAAATCACTGATGATCGTTTAGTATTATATTTATGCCCTATCATCGGCCCTATCCAACTCAATTTTATCGCAAATATGCGCACCGTTACATTAATGATCCTTACATGTTGATTACCGTTCATTCATTTTATGATACCTCAGACAACTGCCTAGCATAGACTTTTCACTTTTCCTATTGTGCAATGATTAACTTTTGAGCCATTATAGATTATGTTCCGTACGCATTGTTCAAATTACCGCTGAAGAAAAGAATATTTTCTTCCAGTCTACCCAAATTGTGCAACATGCTACCCACTCAAAATTAATAAGTTGTAAAATCTTGTAATTTTGGTTATATTTACCCATAAATTAGGTTTTTTGTTTATATTAATGTTGTTGTTTCAGGAAACACATCTTTGGAACGAAGGTTCCACAGACGAAAGTACATCGAAATTTAATTATTCGAAATCAAATAATCGACAATGCTTGCTGCAATCGTCATGGTAAAATCTATTAAAAAGGAGAAGCGCACACGTTTATTAACTATAAGTCGAAAAGTACGCGCATTTGAATTCTAAAATCAAGGGTGGTAGTAAGGGCACCGGCTCAAAATTTTTGAATCACGAGAACCGTTAAATATATTTTATATATTAATATTAATAATATTTTCTGGCATAAAAATATTTTTTAAAAGGATTTTGCAGCATTTTTACTACGTTTACAATATGATTATTCCAAAATATCTTCGAATTAAAAGGCATGCAATTAAATACATTAAATACATGAGCAGTTTGTTTATGCGATAGCAAACACAATTGTTTCATACTTGCATTGTATTTTACAAGATTTGCATTCCTCCAATTTAAAATTAAATTTAAATCAGTTACTCAAAGTATAGGCATTTTATTACAATAATAAGAATGATGAAGTATAATGTCATCAACATAAATGTGAATTGTGTTTTAGGTGTGATATCATTAATAAAAATTAAAATGAGAGTAGGATATATAACGGCATCATGGGCAACCCTTATACCAAGTTTGCACACATAAGCATTGACAATGTAAATTGTACGCCCGTTAAGAAAGTTTTGGATAAAATCTCTCAAATCACGACCAACTTTGATAATAATTCTTTATACCTAACGCTGTTAGTAGGTTCAGATATATCGAGTACAAGCACAAAAGTTTCACCAAATATATTTACGCTTCTACTCCTAATTTCAGGAAAATAACTCATAATATCTGCTGTTGATCTCCTAGACCCAAAATCGTAATGAATATCATGAATAATATTGTTAGATTTCAAATATGATATGTTCAAAGGTACTGAATTGTTCCAAGATTTGTAGTTAGGTGAATCAAATTTACAGCCCTTTTCTTCCTTTATTGTTATAGCTTTGCACGATATGTTAATTCAGTTTTATTTACGGAACAGGCAGTTTTCATCATCTTGGTAGGTCCTTCCACATAACATATACAGATCATATCAATACATTATTAATTATTATTGAACAATCAATTGAATGACAAATAACATTGTACATGTTATTGATTGACTTTAATAGTAGTATTTACCGTGGTATAATGTAGACAATTCTAGAAAGTTATGGAATACCGTCTATAAACTGATGAATATGATCCGCGGTCTCTATCGTGATTCACAATTGTAGGGTTTTGCATCGTGGCAGGTTTGGAGATATTTTTTATGTACATTTAAGCATAAAAATGTAATGAATTTTATTACCACTTTTGTGCCTGCTAGTCTAAACCAAATGATATCATATGTGGTCTGACCGATCACCTTTAAGATTTAGATTTCGCTGACGACATGTATCTGTTATCGGGAAGAGATATGTGAATGGATTTGGAACGAGATTTGTCGAATACGTCTCACTAGTCTCTCTAAATTTTAATGTTTCAAGAAAGAAACTAACGAAGATAGTACGTCCAAGGCATGTTTGCTTGCGATTAATGGTGAAGCAATGGATGAAATATTTGGAAACTTACACTATGGATGATCAGTCAATAATATTGCCAATTATGCACTTGAATCTTAGGGGTCGTAAAACATCCGGTCGTCCAAGAACAACGTGGCGAAGAACCAACATTAAAAATAGTCTAGTTTCAGTGGTTTTGGAAGGTGTTAAGTGAAAGTACTGAAAGAACAACGTGGCGAAGAATTGACATTAAAAAGAGTCTAATTGCAGTGTTAAGTGAAAGTACTGATAGGAGGAAATCGTAAACAATTGCAGTTGTTGCATTGTTGCCCTATAATACTTATATTCGATTCAAATGCCTAACATATTAATTTATACACCCAGGAAGTAATTTATAGAGATTATGATATTACTATACTATTACATACTGAATACGATTGAATAGTAAGAAGTATAACAAATGCAAATAATAATACCACCAAATCAATCTAAATTCGCATGCGGCACTTAATTAATCATATTTCGCTATTATTATAATAAATGATATGTAATTCTTATATTCTTGCTATTTGGTCAATGGGTAAATCATTTATTTTAAGCTTCACTGAATAGAAACTTAAGTGTATACTTACGAAAAACTTCAAAGTATTACTTTTTTTTTTGACCTTGATATTTAACCAACCAGTTTACTGTAACATAAAAAAAAACTTTTTACATCATAAATATATAGGTGGAATAATAAATTTAATTATTGCATGAAACTAATTCAATTTAAATATTGAATGAGTAAGTACCCAAAATAACATAATTTTAGACTATAGTAACGAACATATGGAATATTAAGATGCAAAATACCTAGTGAACAATCTGAGTCTAAAGAGACTCTAAACTTGATTCTAAGACATTAAATCATCGAGTATTCACGGTACAGAGAACTTGGCGCGTGTCTCGGCCTATCGAATTTATTTTATTTGTATACAAATTAAATTACATATCATTAAATGTATAATAATAAAAAAAAGAACCTAATTGATTTCGTCGTCTTTTCTTATACCTTGTTATTATTTGAAATAGTTTTTCAGAGTGACATAAAAATTTAATATTTTTGCGTATAATTAAACAACAAAATTTTGTCATAAATGAGAGATCACATTTCAAAATTACATAATTTTCATATGTTGTAATAAAAGTTATGTTACAAACATCAAGAGAAATCATTAGAAGTAATGAGATTACAAGTAGATAAGGCAAAAAAGAAAAAAAAAATACTATTAAATAATTACACATAAAATTTTCAATTGTTTTCTTCTGTAGGTCTATTACTCTGTTCATGAATTTTTACTGGTCATTAAAATGGAATTATTTTAAATAACTAAATAAGTGAGATTACGGTTTTTTTGTAATTGATAAATAGACTTTTATTGCGCAAAAATTACAAAATATATTTTATTCAAAGTAATGTCCATTATAAACTACCACTTTTGCCCATCTTTTAGGCAATTTATAGATTCCGAAACCATTTTTCATTTTTTGAAACAAAGAACTTATCAAGCCAATTTTAGATACTGTTCAATTGAGTGAAGCGTATTTCCGCCAGCTCGTTCTGCATCGATCGAAACAAATAGTAATCAGATCGCGCAAGGTGTGGTGAATATGACGGGGAACCCAAAACTTCACATTGACAATTTGCCAAATAGTTTTTAACCAGAACAACAATGTGTGGCCGTGCGTTGTCATGTTGCAAAATTACACATTCGTGAATTGTCGCATATCCGTGCCGTTTTACTGTCAATGTTCGCTTCAAACTAATTAATTGTTATCTGTAAAGATTATCATTAATTGTTTGACCACTAAACACATAGCATTACTTTGGTGCAATGAATATTTAGAGTGATCCATTAAATCGGTAATCTTCATATCAACATCGTATGATTTTTGCAGTCTTTTTTGTCAAGCTCAGTCCCCACTCATTTTATACCAACATACAGTTTACGAGTCAAAATTTACTTCTTTAAGCTAATATGAATACTATAAACATCATTGTAATTTAAATAATAAAATTCGTTGACATATCGTAATATTTTGTAATTTAACTAATTATATATGATAATAAAAGATTTTTTTGAATTTTAATTTTAAATCACGGGAATTGGATGACCATCCAATATGATCGTGTTTTGCAGAACATTTGTTGTATTTGCATTAAATGGTAAATAAATATTAGTTTCTAGTTCAATTTGTTTCTCACTTATTAAAACTATATCATCTGTAAATAACATAGTCCAAAAGAGTGTGAAGTAAGTCTGATTGCTATGTAGTTAGAGCAATTCTGTATATCTCCCTTAATTTTATAAAATGGTAAGAGATAGCTCCGTCTACATGCATCTGCCATCGCATTATTTTAGTTCTTTATAATTAAATTGATAACCAATAACATCCAGATAA
Organism: Penthetria funebris; assembly: GCA_027564355.1. Classification (NCBI taxonomy): domain Eukaryota; kingdom Metazoa; phylum Arthropoda; class Insecta; order Diptera; family Pleciidae; genus Penthetria; species Penthetria funebris. The sequence goes on from JANSTX010012888.1 coordinate 20,876, forward strand.
TTTCAAAGATCTGATATCTTGCCGTCTGATCTGACTTCCAGTGTTGTTAATGCACTGACTCGATCCAAAATATTTTATGTGTGTTGGTTAAACAATAATACGGTAGAGTGGTGTGTAAATCACATAAAATACACTAATAAATTTTCGACAGATAATTTAAATAAGAACATTTCAACTTATAGTTGATAATCGATTCAACGATACTATTATTCTATATATGTCATCTTGGCTATTATTCTATAGATATCATCACTAGTTATTGCTACTATTATTCACAATATTCGACAATCATCTCTAAACATGCGATATGTTCTAAGTATGCGTTCTCGGGATCTGATGGTATTATATTTGGTCGCACATTAACATTTCGGGGTACTTTCATATTTTGTACGTATCATCTGAATAACATCTTTCTGAAAATGTGTTTCCTGATCTATCCAATGACGGAAAACAAATATTCACAAATATCTTCTTTATCACACTACCTCCTTATGAATTGCACACGAAAGTTACAAATGTTAACCAGAACAACTACAAATTGATATTTGATACAGAGCAATAAAGAATCATCTCTAATTGGGATCACATATCAGGTTTTGATATGTTGTGATCAGGTGCGCAACACATGAAGATGAATATGGATTAAGTAGTTCTGGATGTTCGTCGATCAGTATGTAATAATATTTTATAATTGATAATAAATTGAATAATAATTGATAAACGACGATTTGGCTTAAAGTATATTATGTGAGTCAAAATTTGTAAATTTAACGAATATAGTATAACAAAAGTAGAGTATGTTAGCATTAGTATGTGTATGATCAATTTATAAAACAATAACAAATAGTCAGTTGTTTTATGGTCAACACTTTAAAATATTCAACTTTCTAAATTGTATAAACTCTAATGCAATAAAATCTCGGATAAAAGTAACGAACGGAACAAAGGTAATTACTAAATTATTCTCAAAATTATGTAATTTAATCGTCACAAACATTTATGTTAACTGTCTCAGTTAAACGATAATTATAAAACTAATTATTTATGCATTTACTGGTATGTACATTATGTATGTCTTATTAAAGACTAATGATAAATGCACAAAATAAAGATATTATTTGTTTATAATATAGGACTTGTGTTAATTTAAAAGCATTTAGTTAATTGATTCGAATACATACGAAATATGCATATTTTGTTTGTTTAAAAAACACGGCTTCTCATCGTCTTTCATTCATATTTACATATCATTATGGTTCAGTTTATATTCGCTATACATTAAAAGTGAAAAAAAAAAATATAAAAATAGCAAATTCAGGTTTGAATAATGGTTCTTTACTATTTTATGTAAAAGATATAATACAGAAAGACTTCTACCCCTCCCCCAGTTTCATTTATTTCCCTAAGAAATCCCAGAAGATCCATGCGGATGAGTTGTTGAGTCGGCAAAATATTAACTAATTTTCTCATTTATTATCGAGAGTGCCTCGTATTCACTAACAAAATGCATCGGGGACTCTTCGCTTTCTTCACATTATCTTCATATTGGATCCGTACCAATATCAATTTGAAATATGTGTTTTTTTGTCACATAATGTTCAGTAAGTATGCCCAATGGTATCCTTACGTTTATTCATCCAAAGTTAATAAGCTTGTTAATAAGTTATCTATTACATAATGAATTTTTACTGCTTTAACCCTGCCAAATCGTATTTTTGATAACTTTTACTGGACACGTTGAAATATTGTTGCAAATTTGCCTAGTGCCAGGGTAATTTAATTGTTTTGAAAAATACCAACAATTTCAGCCTTGGTTCCATTAATTGTCTTGGAATCATTAGTAGATAATATAATTCTGTGATTTTTTGTCTTATCCTCATATTGCTAATAATTAGATATGCACAGCTAAAATGGCTTACTGAACTATGTCCTATCAGTATTTATTGTTAGTATTGTTTGATTTTGTATTTTTTTGCAGAACCTCGAGTTTTATCACAATCCATATTGTCCTGTCTATTGCCACCCTTTTATAAATATAAGAAGCTTATATTATTAGTAAAAACAGATAAATATGTACGTCTTGCTTAGTTGTCTGGTGCTCGGTACCTTAAAACTACAGGTGCACATGTGATCACGGGTCTATCATCTATTTCATCTTGACGAGTTTTGCACCTCACTAAACTTTACTAGAATGTTTAATTACATTTTACACATGTGAACATTTCAGATAGTGCAGAATTCAATCTTATTCATAGATATTTAACTTTGGGAGCCTGACAAGCAAATTAATGATCTCAAATGAAGTACAGCAAATAAAAAGATGAAGTGAATGCTTTGACGAGCTATTTGATAGGTCTAAAGTTCAAATTGTTCAGAGTTAAGTTACGAATTTGGCATATTGTATCAATATTGGATTACATAATATATAAATGGAGTGTTATAATAATATTATAATCAAACTGTCAAAAAAGAGTAACTTGAGTGCCGTGTTTAAATATGCACATTCAAGATGTATAGCTAACATAACAACAAATTTACCTAATCACGTTATCATCTTAAAGGCTACATTATGATAATAATTTGCCATTTATAATAATTATATGTTGATAATTAGATAACCAACTGGTAAATAGAGAATTATGTAATTATAATTATCGGGTTACATATTTGAATATTTCAATAAATTGTTGCATAAATCTTCAGTTACTTATAGTTTGTTGTTGAGCTATTTTTCAACCAGTCGACAAACACGACATTCATTTACACCATCTTTTTGTCCTTAATCATACGCCATTACTGACATATATTTTCATCGAGTTACCTGAGACACTGCGTAGTCTTAAATATGGTTTGTGTAACTTTGATTCTAGTCGGCCACTATATTCGTTAGGCAAATAGGATTGTAATACGATTATAGTTTAACATTTTTTCTATATACAAATTAATACTCAAGTCACACCGTATACTTAACAGAATCAGCTTTAATTTTAAAAACTCTAAAGTTGTGTATCACTGGCGTGATATGATCTTCATGAATACTATAAACAAGATTATTTGCTATTAATGCACATGATAGGATCTATAAGGTTTCTAGTACCAGGTATTCGAATAGAACCGGCAGTTTTCAGATCTGGTAGGATTTACATATCAATACATAAACAGTTATTGTTGAACAGTTGATTGTGGACAACACTAGCATATTATACGTGATGAAAACGATTCATGATCTCTATCGTGATTCACAATGTAGAGTAATGAGAGTGAATTTAATACTACTCCGAGTAGATCTAAAGCTGAATATTTATTTAATATTTACAATAAAGCGATAAATTTAGTTAATGATATAAATTTCGTCTATAATGTAATTAATTATTTTTTAAAAAAAAAAAAAACTTTTTAGTACACACAGATTACATTGAATTTGATTTCATTTAATTTTATTGCGAAAGACAATGAACACGAAGAATAAGAATTAAAATGAAATTGCGTTGCACAATCATTAAAAGTTATAAAAAAAAAAAAATAATAAATACAACACAAAGATTAAAGTACAAATTTATAATTTGTAACTTTCATATTAAGTTAGTTTCAAAGATATGGAAATCTTTAGAATCGAAATAAAATCAATTAAAACAAATAAAGTTTATAAATTATGGTAATTTCAATTTAATAAAATACATACATGCAAATTAAAAATTTATGAAATAAATAAAGGAATGACATAAAAAATGTCTGCCAAAAGCCAGAGAGTAAAAAAAAAATAATAATAATATAATAATAATACACCTACTTGCGTTTATTGTGGAGGCTTTTGGTTTAATAAAAATTTACATAAAAAGCCTTGAATATTTCTTCTTATAAGTAATCCATAAATGGTGGAAATTGGGACGAAAACCCCAACAGTAAATATCTATGCAAAACATATGCACTTATTAATTTTTTTTTTTTTTTTTATTATGCAAATGCACTCACACTTCGTATATAAATAACTATAAATATTGGAAAAAAAAACCACAATTTAATTTTATCAATAATTCCATTTAATTATGATAATTAATTAAATCACATTCACTATTTTCACTGTATAAAATACACAAAAATAACTAGAATTTTATTAAATAAAATAAGAAATATAATCAGCTGACATTTGTCAAGACACGATTTTAAAATTTTACATACTTCGAACAATTTTTAAAATATATATTTTTTTTTTTAATTACTTTGTTTTCTAATCAATTTGTTAAACATTTTAAATAATAAACACAAAAAATATTTGCCATTGATTATAATAATTCTAAATTTATGAAATTAATGTATGCATAAAACACAATTTAACACAATTTTCAATTATTAATTTTGCACAAAAACAATTTTGCTCACGTCTTCGTGCGATATCCAACTTTTTGTGTCACTTTTTTTTATTTTCTAAAACTAATCTTTCAATCGAATACGACGCCAGCTTCTGTGACTTGAATGAATTAAATTCGAAATTATTTCGTAAACAGGGTGACTAGTAACAAACATTATTGATAATTAATTTGAATTTTGTTTACGTTTACTTCAATCTATTGTAAATTTAATTACACCATATGAAGAGCAGCTATATTTTATTTGTTAAATATTATTTAAGCACACCACCTTCCTTAGATTGAATAATTAAGTGTCACAATAAAATTTATGTATCATCTATATTACTAGCCTATATATTATACATCTCTCATGGTGTTTGAATTTACAGTATATTATTGTGCTCAATATGGTACATTAATTCGGAATGTTGCATGGACTCGATAGCAGAAACACGTAACAACAAATTAACCAGCCGCCTAGTTGTGATTATTAGATCAGATATCGGCTGTCAAGGGTGCAGGTGGTTTTATTTCAACGTGATTTTGTAAAGTGTATGCTTATCGATACGCTTCGCACAGACAATAAATTACCTCCACTAATGTGATCCATATGAATGGGTTTTGTAGGAAACAAAAAAGTTTCTAACGTTCCAGATTCCAAATCGTGTTCGTTTTTATATCCTATCTGAGGCTGTTTTTTTGTTTACATTTGTCGTGCAATATACGTCTTTCAGCAATGCGAAATGCAAGAATAAATCTGTCTATGTTCGTTTAGTAGTTGGATGTTTTTTCCTTGTTAGGCACCACACCACCACAATCCTTTAATTTGCAATTTTAGCCATTTTTGAATTTATTCGTATCACACTACTTGTGGCCACCCCGATCAATAATTCAATTAAATTTTGTGATTGATCCTAATATTGTACAATATAGCAGTTCGTTAAGTTGGTCGCGTACGCATTTAAAAGTTTATTGCTCATTCTCAAGCTATGCACATTGCACACCATTGCTACTTGTATTTTGTTATAACACCTAAAACATCAATATTTTATTAGCACAAACAAATATAAGAAATAATTTGTGTAAAATTATTTTATTCTAAATTTCAGCTGCATTAAACATAACATATAAACAAGTAGGAAATAAATATAATTGTAATTATTTTGTTTTTTTCTCTTAATTGATTGTAATCCATACATAATTAATTTCAGAATTTTGTTATGTGTATGTGTAGCAAACATAAAACTCGTACATACACTATAATACAAGTAAAAATAAAATAAAATTTAATTTTGTTAATTGTGGTGACTATCCAATGCTGTATCTACAGTCTTGGTGGCATACTGCCTATGTACCAAATAACATAATATACAAAATAATTTTCAAACTATTTGTTAATTATATTTTATTACATAGAAGATTTTATATAACTTAAAATAGTTGTATTTCTTTTCTTTTTTTTTTTTTTTTTTGTTCTTATATTTTTCTTTTATATATAAAATATTATAAGCAGTCATTTTATATTATTATTAAAATATTTAATTTAAAAAAATATAATAATAATAATAATAATAGTTAATATTATTATTATTAATAAATTAATACTATAAATTATCTGCATCACCCATACAATGTACACGTTTATCACTATTCTCAACAATACAATAATTACTAATAGCATTATTATAACTAACTGAAGTACCATCAGCATCCTCTTTTACTTCAACGGTAGCTGATGTTTTTTGTAATAAATTTTGATTTGCTTTTTCATATTCAACAAAATCATCAAATAAACTGGGCCACGCTTCTGTATCATCATATGAATTGATATCACAAGTTTCAGCAAAATTTAAAAACATATTCCACGTATCTTTTGTGACACCAAGCACAGTTGTATGGTGTTCTAAAAAATTTAACCATCTATCTAATAGGTATGGAGGTTTAACAGTATATACAAGACGCCATAAGATAATGGCCATATCCAATGAAACGGTACGATTGCCTTGTTCCAAACCGAAACGAAATGTAAATCGATAAAGTTGCTTAAACATTTCCGAATCGGTTTTTAATCTATCGATTATCTGTTCTAAACGTGATCGAATCTCTTCAATTGTATCGGCATTTAAAATTTGTAAACCTTGTATAAATTCAGATTTTGTAAATTGACACATTTGTGATGCATTTAAACGCCAAGCCAATACTAATATTGGAAATTCATCTGGTTTATAACCTAAATCATTGCACAGCCTTTCAATGCCATCTGATAGTATTGAATCATCTTGAGTATCTTTATATTCTTCAAATAGGGCATTTAATGTATTATCCGATACTTGGTGTTGTTCTTTAACTGGAAATAAAATAAAATTATTATTTGAATGAGTTAAATTAAAATCTACTAAAACTACTACTGACGGTTTGGGATTGTGAATTCCACAACGAATGCTTACTATATATTTAACAAAACGACATGATTTACAACCAATAATGTTAGAACCACACTTGAATCAACAAAACTGTTGCAGGTGGCACAATAGAATTTAAGAGGAATAAACTTGAATTCATTGCGGTGCTTGAGATTTGCGATGGAATAAAAACGGAAGTCTACATCTAGTATGATCACTCATTAAACTATTGGCAAATTTGTAAAGGCAGTCTAAGACTGCTAAACATATTGCTGTTATTCGGTTGCAAAGCAATTTCCAGACAATTTGGCGTCTCGATTGTTGCATAATAATGTTCAGTACGATTGGAACACATTTGCTGATACATTGAGACAAATTGGTAAATTTGTTCTTGATTTCATCAATTAGTAGATAGTAACGAATGATGTACAGAATCTATTTACAGAGTATTTTCACTTGGATAAATGGCTTGGGGAAAGCGCACAGCGACATAAACGTAAGCACTTTGAAAATATTGTTGATAGCCTCAATACGTTAAAAATTCGAATAACATTAGTAAACCTAGAGGAAAGTGTTACAGACGACCGTAAAGTTTTACAGAACAGAACGTTCAATCAAATTCAGTAATGACTAAATGCACAGATAGATGAAGTATTTTAACGAGTTGCTGAATAGACTCGTGTTTGCTTACAGTCCAGCTAAGAAAAGATCGGCTTCACATAGATTTAGTGATTATGCTCCAGGTGTAGGTAAAATAAAATTCGCATTACAACATTTAAATGGAAAAAAGGAACTTTTAGTATGTATGCGAACTAGCGTCGCATCGCTTTACTGATCACAATAAACAAAGTTGCCGCACCGGTTCAATACAATCTTGAAACCAAGCATTCATAAAAAACAGCCTGGTTTCAGACCTGGCAGATCATACACAGATAACATGGTCACGTTAAAAATTATAGTCAAATAATCGACAGACTCACAAACACCATCTTATATTTTGTTCGTCAATTTTAAAACAGGCGTTCGACCATTTTAATCGTGTTATGATGTTGTTTCTACTCGGCATGGATTGGCAAACTAATTAACTAACATGTAATGAGATGAGGTATAACCAATCGACTTAATGGAAATATATTGACTTTGTCGACGGCATATTTTTGTTAACAAACAGAGACAGACATGCGACTGAAATTGGAGGCATTTTTTGTCAATAGATGTGTAAAATGCATATTAAGATTATTTAATAAAAAAATATAATACTAAATGAGTTGTGGAGAGAGCTTGTCGGATTTTGAGGCGATGGACATGATTATTAGACGAAGAAAATGCAACTTGATCGGTCATACACAGGGTAGTAGAATATTTTGTCGAACCTTGTGAAGTGAAGTGCAGGAGATGGTCAAATATTGTAAATAATGGCGATTGTTCGTTGATGTCTGAAGACCCCAACCTCCCTCTTTATATATTGATACATATTGATACATTATTCTATCTACAGACGCAACCGTTTGTTGAATGTGAGTCATCACCATTATAATAAAGTGTATTTCTATGGTCAATATTTTTGGCATTAATCCTCTTCCATTTAGTTTCTTCTATTTAACACATCCACTAACACGGTACTGCAAATGTTTCCAGTACCTACACTGAAAAGTTTGCCTTCAAATTTAGAAATCAGTTTGAGATGTAGTTTACCACCGGAATTTTGTGAACTTATTTCATATTTTTACCATAATATATAACAAACAAATAATATATAATTTCCTTTCCCTCCGACTTTATTCTATTTGGTTTTTACGGCCGCCTGACACAAATTCAGTAACCGAACTCACTAAAGCTTAAGATGCCGAGGTTATTCAATTTAAGCAACTTTCAACATACTCATTTTCACAGATTTCTGACTAATCCCGTGGGCCCATGAGTTCCTTCGCCAATTTTATGTTGAGTTATCAACAAATTGAAAACAATAATAGCTTAGGCAATTGTTTTGATTATGATCGCATAGTCGCCATGTTTTTGATCGGACATCCGCCAGGTGCATCGAATTTAAACTAGAATATGGTAGACAATCAAGCAGAGGACTATAATCATCGTTAATAATGTATGGCAAATTGGATGCAATCACAAATTTTTCTGGATCAGGTGTTCTTTAATGAAATCATCGCTAACTATGCATGAATGTTATTCTACTAATCAAAAAATATATCATGTGTTTGTCAATCTACACAATACTATTTCAAATTTTGTTTAAAAACATTAGCAATTACCTGTTGTTGTTATAATGTCACCTATACTATTTGCATTGCCATTTAAAAATACTATCGATTTCTTTAAATTACTTGCATGTGATTCAGTAGTAATAACATTTGTTTTATGTATCGGGCTATGCGAAAGTAATTCATCTGTTTCTAAACAAAATTAAATTTATTATAGGTAATTAAATAAAATACAATATTTGGTTTAAATTAAGAAAATCGTATATATACCTCCTTTCTCATTCGTATCAACAGGACATCGATTTTCTAAAACAAATTCTGTTGTATTTCCATCAAAATTATTTCCTGATGATTTAAAGCATGTTAGGCAATTTCCCATTTCTTAATGATTTAATTTAATTTTATTCGTTTATTTTGATTTTATTATTAATTTACTTGTTTTTACTTTTATTATCACTATTTTTACTATTAATTAATAATAAATAATATAACAATAAAAACAATTTTGTATATAAATTAAAATTAGAAGAAAAATTTGATTTTTCTCTCAGTCAAAACAAATAAAAAAGAAATTAAGTGGTTAACAAAAAACAGAACAAACAAATTAAAAATAAACATAAATTATAAAATAAAAATTCTAATTTTAATTATTAAAAATTAATTTAAACATATTTTCTTTCATATGTTGTTTTTTAATTTTTTTTTTTTGTTTAACTTTATTTAAAGAAAAACAAATTATTTGCACATAATTAATTGCAAATTTAAATAAATCATCATTGGCACAATAATAGAAAACTAGAAATTATTTTCAATTGTTGGAAAATTAAAAACTGTGTGTTGATAAATCTAAAATGTAGAAATTAATAAATTAATTAATTGAATAATTTTCTTAAAAGAAAATAAATTTAACAAAGAAGTTAATAACTTAAATCTAGAATCAAAATTGGATACACAACTGAGTACGTTATAGACGATAAACTGATTTATTATAAAATTTGAACAATCGCTGAAATAAGTACTATGAACCATATTCGATCCTATCGTCCCATTATCAAAGATCTCAATCTCAAACTATGGTAGTTGGTAAATAAACAAGCCTATAGTCAATTAGACGAATCTAACTCCACCATTAAATCAACTTCTAATCTAAGACCTCAAGTTTAGCTATTCTAGTAAATAAACGAAACTATAATTAAGGAATTGAAATTTTGAGCAAATAATAGGACTAACACAAATATGTCATTTAAAAACTTAGAATTAAGATTAAGAAAGACAAATTTCAAATATGAAACTGATTTTAATAGTCATCCAGTTGAACGTAAATGCGGATATGGAAAAAGTAAAATTGTTACAAGATCTTCTATTTCTTAACTGTATAATTATTCAATATAAAAAGCATGCTCACTAATTATTCAAATTGGATGATTCTGGAATTTTGCCTAGGTTGAGTTTTAAATATATTCAAGTCTTTAGACTTTATAGAAATTATTCTAAACTACAATTCCTTCTATTGTGGTACATATTTTACGCTGTCTAGTAATTTTCTTTTTGCTTCAGCTGAAAACCAATATATGCCTTGGTAACTCATATAAGTCATGCATAACTACTGTTATTATAAATCTGCCATCTAACTTATGTGCATAGTATATTTATTATTATAGATAAAGTTTTAGACCCAATTCTAGCGACGAATTATAACAATTCTTTGTTTAACTAAATATAAATAGTTAAGTATATGAAATATGAAAAACAATTAAACAAATTAGCATATAAATCCTAAAGGACTTGTACATATTGTGATTATTCCATGACAACCTTAGATTGTCGACATATCGCAATATTTAAATTTGCATATTTTCAAAGTAAACTGTTTGCTATTATTCAAGCTCAAATTATAAAAGCGCCTAATATATAACCATCATTCAATCTCCTTCACTTCACTCCATCCCCTTCCACTATTACTAGGTTCCTTAATGACGGTTCTTTGTACCGTCTTTCTTGGACGATAGAATTTTGTATTACAATCAGAGTTCAAGGCAAAAGCGTATTTTGCAATATCAGCGACTGGTCGTATCAGCGACTGGTCGTATCAGCGTATGGCCGATCCAATTCCACTTTCTGTCGGTTAACAATTCTATTCGTCGCCTGCACATCTAACAGTCTCAATAAATACACGTATGATAATGTATTTGGTCATAAAATTTTAAGTATGTATACACTATTGACGAACACTTGAATTTGTGACACGATAATAAGTCACCTTTCAGACTCAAACAATAGTACACCGATAAACAGTTAGTCTTGATGAGAATTAAGTAGTAACTGGGACAATGGATTAACAAAAACGGTTTCTAAAGTGATAAAAGGAAGATCAAAATAAAAATAATCAAAGTGTGTCATATCGTCCATAGCAATTATCGTCAAATAAGAAAGTCCATTAATGGAGAGAATTAAATAAGACAATACCAATTCGTAATCAAATATAACAAGAGAAACGTATAATTTGTTGCCAATTATTGTAGGCCCTGGAAATTGTTTAACGGATCTCAAGTTATCGTACAGAATATGCATGGGAGGTACTACAAGGAGTAATTCGATTTAAGCTTATACTCCCACACATTCTTTCAATTTTAATATAAGTTATATATGTAAAATTTGAAGTCTGTATGTGTTATACAAACAATTTTAAGCTAAAAAATAAAAAAAGTAGTGAAAAGTTTGTATGGGAGCTACTTGAAGGAGTACTCCAATTAAGGAGTAAAAACTTTTTATGGGAGGTACTTGCAGGAGTACTCCAATTTTCCTCATCTTTGAACTTAGCCTCAGAAATCAGATAAAAGTGACACATGCATAATTTCAAGGAGATCAATGCAATTTCAAGTTATCGTGCAAAATATGCATGGAAGGTACTTCAAGGAGTAATCCGATTACGCTTATACTCCCACACATTCATTCAATTTTAATATAATTTATATATGTAAAAATTTGCAGTCTGTATGTATTAATACAAACAATTTTAATCTAAAAAATAAAAAAAGGAGTAAAAAGTTTGTATGGGAGGTATTGGAAGGAGTACTCCAATTTTCCTCAAAACGGATAAAAGTGACACGTGCAAAATTTCATAGCGATATCTCGAAGCATTCTCACGTTATCATGCGCACAGACTGACTATATGGGTATTTTATTTTATGTGAGCATTATTATAAATTGGAATAAACAATGGATAAAATGATTATCTAAACTTATAGGATACTCTTTTAATTGAACTATTTAAGTTAGTAACCATTACGACCAATCCTTGATATATTATTAGTTAAATTTTATGATGGTCACGAATACAGATTGCCAACTATCATCAAACTTACTCAACTCATATATACCTCCAATGCCGTGAAACATCGCGTTGACAAAATAGGTAGCTGAGGATTTATGCACCACTCAAGTGAAAAATTCAAATATATAACAGGATAATTATAATTCATCCTGTCCAGTTAGCTAATTTAATGTTAAGACCATGAAGTTCAAGTTCCTAAAATTTGGCACGAAGAGGCATATTGATATTTTAATCGGTTATAGTACAGACTGTTTTTTATATTCTATCATGAACACCAGAAAATTGATTAGATATTATTAAATTTAAGTTTAAAGATATCCCGTTGGTTACCACGTTACTCATTTTGCTTATGTATTTTTGAATAATCTATCCAATTTCAAGGCATTCCGTGATAATTGAACCAGTTCATTTGAATATTATAATTATTCAAACAATTGATCTAATTAAGTAGAAGTTTTGTTTCAGTTCTTATTGAGGAACAATACAGTTATCGTAGAAACTTTTCTTAAGGATGTGTCACTCTCGGTGATGCTATAATAAAAAAAAACATTCTCCTATCTGTACCGCCGAAAACATGATCACCGTACATATAAGTTTATGACGTGTGATCGTGGGCAAAAACATAATAATATTTCGTTTGCGAACTTGGTGTATAAATATCTGACCAGGTATAGATTTTGCTTTCCACACACTACTCTATCAAATTATACAAATGATGTTTAGCGTGATTGACAGTATATTGGGAATGTGATTTTACAATTAACATTTGATGTTTCATGTGTATTAGAAACGAATCTTAAGATGATAATGAGTACTAGTGGTAAGTTTTGGTAAGTAATTGATGTTCAACGATCAGTGTAGAACTAACTGTTGTTTATTGCTAAAGGCAGATAAAGTCATGATGATGTGTTTACTTATAAAAAATACAATAAAAAACAATTAAACAGTAATTCAAAGTTACATCAGGGTTTAGTTTTACATTTAAATTGCTTATGGTTTTTAAAACCTTAATTGGGTTCGACTTGACATGCATTTAAATGTAATTCCCTTACGGTCATTGAACTATTATAAATTTGAAAGAAAAAAAAAATAAATTGAACAAAGACAATATGTTGCCCATACAATAATCGTTAGATAAAAACCAAATAATTTAATTATTGAAAAAAACAGCAGCTGGATAATGTTCATAGAGATTGAATCAAATTAGTAAATATGAAATCAAATGAGGACTGACAACGAGAAGCATTAGGAAAAGAGGCTATCAGAAACTAAATGAACCGAAAACATATAAAAACACATACCCACACACGCAATTTGATAACGAAGTTTTATATTATTTTATTTTGGACATTGTAAATGTTATTATTTATAAGGAAGACGCATTAAAATTTATTGTCAATTTATTATCTACTGATAATATCAAAGTACAAAATATTTTGATATAAAATTGTGTTGTAAATTAAGAGACAATGAAAAAGATGGAAATGTCAAAATGACTACAATTTTATTTATATAAATTTACTTAAAACTTAACATCAAGATGTTATTCTCTCAAAATTTATAATAAAATTAAATAGAAAACCTATTAACATTTATTATATATACATTTTAATATTTAATTATTACAAAATAATAAAATGTGTTTCAATAATATTCGAAAAATATTACTCACCTTTTTCTATAAAATAAAATAACCAAAATCCATACATTTTCTTTTTCCTTGTTATTGGAACCATCAAGTCATTTTATTATAATAATTTTTCTCATTTTATTTGATACATAATTAATAAATACTTAAAAATTATTAAAAAAAACTTTTTCCATTTACTAAAATATTGAAAATAATAATAATAATGTTATAAATTATAGCAACATTTGGTTGGCGCTCGGCTGCACTAAGAGAATTTTTGTTTATTCACCTCTATTGATATTGCAGTGACATGTTCATCGTACGAAAATATTAGCCGCCATAGAATTTAAAATTCATATTTAAAGATAGAATTGAAAAGTATTAACAATTATAAAATGGATCTATATTAAATGAATTAATATTGTATATTATGTGTTTGCTTTGAGCGCCTATATTAAGATTAACAATTTTGATAAGTTGAATTCCTGTTCAAATGCTTACTGTACATAAAGAACGTTACCGTTGGGGCAGATTTATAGGTCAGTGCTACGGGGCGCGGTTGGGCATCTTATATTTAGAAACTAACATTAATTCAACCAACACACACTGGAGCCTCTGATGAAGAAATTCGTACTCATAGATTTTTATATATATAATATATACGGAAGATTATATATATATATATATATATGCTTTGTCTATAATTCTCGAAAATCATGGAAGACCGTCCAAATTGATGAATATAATCCGCGGTCTTTGCCGTCACTCGCAGTGCAAAGTCTTAAATCGTTGAAATTTTTATAATGTATTTAACGTGTACGTTCAGGTGTGAACTAGGGATAAATTTTATCGCCACTCTTGTTCTTACTATAATTTTAAATTATTGGAAAGGTGAACATTTATTCGTCAATGGCATGTTCTATTGATGTCGATACCAAAATAATATGAATTAATGTTGATGATGTGGTATAAATGTCTTAATTTTTGAAATTGGCAATGTGGTAGTGCCAATTTAAATAAAAACAAGAGAAATGTATTATTGGTTGCCAATTATTGTAGGCTCTGGAAATTGTTTAACAGATCACAACATAATATATTAAATTCATATTTATTAAAGAGAATTTCAAAATAGTTGATATCTCGTACCTAGAATTTTCGCTTAAATTAGTGACTGTTACTATCATATAACTTATTTTAATTAGTAAGGAGTAAAAATTATACATGGGAGGTACGCTAGGAACTTATCTGATCAAGTTAACATTTTCATATATTTTTAA
>JANSTX010012889.1:0-18066 GCA_027564355.1 Penthetria funebris
GATGTTTATTTCTTGGCGTTACATGAACGGAATCAAATACAATAGACCCTTGGAAATTCGTTCCCAGGGCCTAAAAACACACCAGTTGGCTACTTTCTAATATATAGGTAACAAATTTTTTGGTTTGTATTACAGAACTTTAGACCCTGCTACAGAATGTACTGCGATCGATCCAAAAATTAACAATTAACACTTTTTTGTGTCGAATTCCGGGAGCCTGAATATATGTGCCAAATCCCGGCAACCTTAATACATCGATTAATTACAATAAATTATACAAAATAATAAAACTAACACCCAAATCATCTTAACTTTTTGGCCCCGATGACGAATAGGATGGCTTTGCGATTGTAATTTGCCAATTCAAATATGCATATGTAACATCAAATGTAAAATCAAACAACTGTAATTGAAATTTGTCAACTGGAAAATATAGGATCAATCATAATTATCCAGTTATACATTTGTATATTTCAATATAGTGGTGCATGAATCTTCGAAGCTTTGTTGTTGAATTATTTGTTCAACTAGTTAACAAACACGACATTAGCACCATCGTTTTAGCATCGATCAAACGTCAGACATATACCGTGATCGAGTGATAAGCGACACCGCGTATAGATAAAGATTGGTTGAATAACCTCGATAATAGTAGGCCACTCCATTCGTCACCACCCAAATGAACCTTTATTATTATTTGGAATGGAACGGATAGTTAAAGAATATTATTGGACTCCCAATTCATTATCATAGGCGAACCCCGCCTCTGACATAGGTCTAATTTATAATTTCGTACAAAATCAAGAATATACATACGAGTATAATAAATTTTGAATTCATCCACTAAATAGCAGTTTATGCTCGTTCGTATATATCTAATTGCCGTAAAAACGTTATCAATATTTTTGGTTTCGATACCCACAAAATCATGACATATAGTAATCGCAGTAAGGAAACGGGCATCAAATAGTTAATTTGTCAAAGTTCTAACAGTTATAGTTTCTATTTCCAATCCGGCATTGCGAAAAATTCATTTTTGATGGGTTCCCACAAATCAGACAATAGTTTACTAATAGGCGGAATGAACGAATGTCTGTCAGGATATGAATGCTCTATTTATAATTTGAGGAGGACAGATTATTTATTAAAACTGCATATAACATCACTTCCGTATTGACAGATTATTAACAAACAACTTGCATAATATTGTCAAATTTACGGTATTCCCAAGAATATGCGACGAACATACAATAACTCATTAATTAATAACTAATTATTATTTTAAAATGTCATATGTGTAGTCATTATTTATAAACTTATGTGTAATTAATTATTGATTATTAACCGATAAGTATGCAAATGCATTCTATATTTATGTGAAGAATTCATGATATAAAACTCTATTGGATGTTTTGGTGAAAAAATTCAAATCATAAAATTAATGTTTATATATCGTCATTAACTTGTAATGTTATACAATTATCTAATCTAATTAAATAAAATTTTATTATTTAATGTTTTGTTTTATTAGCTTATATGATAGACGACGGATATACTTTAAATTAATAATAACATTAGACAGACTTTCTAGATCCTCATCATGACACATTGATTGTTTTTTACTGTAGAGGCCTAAACCGACGAAACTAGCGCAGGTGATTCAAAAATTAAACAGGTACAAAGCACATTCAATGGAAGGAAAACGATGACAATAATGTATACTCTATGGAACACCGAATTAAATGGATTACAATAGTGGAGTTAAATTGTTAAATATCGCTCTGTAAACATCGACTGGAAGCCGATATTATATCGAATAGTCACAGCAAGAGTTACAGTAGTGTTAAATAGAGGTCTGTTATTGACATACACTGAATATGTAATATATACAATAATATGGACAATCTTTTACAGAATGTGCAGCAGTCATAATCTTATGACTATGGTGGTACTATATTTGCACATAAAATAATACACATAGAAACTTGGATTTTATCGGACGCGCCGAGATGGAAACAATATCTGTTAGTTATTCGTAATATTAGAGGTACGGAATGTTTTTAATGATCATTATTTGAGAATTGAACAGATTGTAACTTAAAATTTATAGCAACTGTGAATAGATAGCCTAGAATTGCTAAACGCATTAATATTGCTAAACTTCATGATCAGAAAATACGGACACGGATCGCAAGCGATTTGGCGAATCATTTTATATATGATTGCGATCGCCGACGCATTGTTGCTTCCACTAATTATATAAGGTTATTCGAAGGGAACAGACGTCTTTCACACATACTAGTTATCATAAAGTTAAACTTGAAGGTGAAATTGTAACGATTTGAAAAATAATGTTCGCAAATCGGTCTATGGTCGATGCTACTAAAATCAAAGTAATGAAAATTAGTACATCAATGAAATGTTCACTTGTGCGATGAATGGCAAAGAAATAGATGAAGTAAAGAACTTCAAAATTTTAATGTTAAGGCATATTTTTGACAATTGATTGTGATGCCCGAAACAGATGTAACGTTCCGTATACAGCAGGTTCGTTTAATGTTTGGTAAAGTCTGACGGTCGTTAAAAAAATATAACTATTTATCGATACCGTTGATGACTGAATATAGCACCTAATAACATCGTATTACATCGTGACGAGACATATCAAAACTATGTTTATTTGTAATTTTTTGTACAGATATTTTTAATAATAATAAATAATTGAACATAATTTATGGGAAATATGTCCATAAATGTAATTCTATTATGTGCATCTTTCCATTTAAATAATAAATATGAGATAAACATGATTTTTTCAATTTATTAAAAAAAAATTAATAACTTAAATGCTTTTAATTACAAGATAATAATAGAGAAAAAAAATACTAAAGTATTTACAATTATTCTTCTATTAAAGATTAATTGCACATCATTTTTTAATTTATTGTTCAATTGCTTAATAATTGCAAAAAAGAAAAAAGAAAACACTCATTCTAGGGTAATAATTCATTAATTTATTTATTTAAATTAATGTTAAAACAAACAAATTATTCATTAGACCATATAAATACAATTTCTTTCTCTATTATAAAATGCAGTGTCACTCCATCGGGGAACATTACACCAAGCTTCATGATCGCTCGATGAACGTATCGATGTTAAGTTAATAAGTCATCAACAAGGTCTAAAATCTACTAAACTCAATTCCGACTGAATGCATTAAAATCATCGGATGGATTTTCCTAAATTTAGCGCATAAATGAAGAAAACATTCACACTCGATTTTATTAATGGCAGTTCTATAATAGTTGACAATATGCATTCATTTTCCATTTTATTATCGACTTGTATTTTGCTAATTCAAATATGTGTCACAAAGGTCATTCAATTAACGATAAACTTTGTGATTAGCAAAAAAAAAAATTAAAAATCTAAGATTTTTACTGATTACAGAGCAGAAATAAAATTAAATATTTACTTTGGAAATTAACAATAATACAAAACAAAATGTTCAGGAATAACAGACAAAACAATACTATATATCGTGGTAGTTGCACAGCAATTCCAATCAGACCAGATAAGGTCGCTACCTTGAAGCAAATCAAATTGACCTTCGACACTCGGTCAAATTAACCTTCGACAGACTACTTTTCTGGTTCGAGTACGAAAGTCCTCAATGTCGCTGACCCAAATATAATTGGTCGCAGCTAATAATCAAGCAAAATTAATTGTTAGTGGTGAAATTAATGTGCATATCCTTTAGTATTTCAAAACAGCAACGACAACGGTAAAGCACTCTGCCAATGGATTTTTTTTTATTTACACTTGGCTATATCGTCGCTTACTTTAATCCTCATTCGTGAAACATATTCACCGATTATTCATATATTTCTCAGATAGCAAGTTGGCGGCTATCTTGAAACATACAATTTCAAGTCGAATGATAGATGTCAATTTGAATAAAATATCACAAATACATAATCTTCCACCATAATATTTCACACTATGATTGCGTATAAATTGGAGTAAATGCAACGATATGTAGTAAATGTTCTAAACGATCAAGTGCATGATCAACGAAAATATTGATGAGATATTTGAAAAACTTACAAATTCGAATTCACAGACAAAACATTTTGAGAATTCATATGCTATAATATGTTTTAATCAAATAATATCCACTAAATTGTCTGTGTCCTGCGATATTCTTTGCAATCGAATGTACCGTATCTATAGGACATATCAACATGATTCCACGTTCTAAGTATAATGCACCCAATATGTGAATACTACCATAAAATGACATTCGTTACAAACTTTGAACTAAGGTCTAGAAGAAAATCTTCTGATAGAGTACATTGGCAGCTGCAATTGAGTTTCCAAAAGGGTTATTCAACTAGATTTGCTAGACATAATAATTTCAGAGGTAGTTTCATAGTTTTTTCAATAATTTTTAAAGAACAGAACATTCGCGGTTATTGTAGGACATTGCATGTCTGACTCAAATTCTATTTAATTTGATGTTATACAAGGATCAATATCTACCGCGGCAATAATTTGAAAAAAACGATCCACCTTTGCTACAAACAATTGTTGTTTGAACGCTGATAATTTATTTAGTCTCTAAATTGCGGTACAAAATCGGTACATATCCTCTATTCGAATATTGGAATATAGGCGTTAAGTGGTGGTGAAGGCAGATATATTTGCAATGAGAATAGAAATAATTAATAGGTTAATGGTCAAATGATATAAGACAAGCGTCAATTAAAATTATGAATAAAACATGAATATCAATTAAAATAACACTTACAATAACTTTCCAAAGTGGACTGTTTTTGTTTAAATTCAATTAGACAAGTTAATAGAATCATATTAAGTAGTTAAATGAACGACGAATAGAAATAATGATTGCATTAATGGTGTTAAAATGAACAATTAATGTCTGCTTCGGCTGACTGTATTTATGACATAATTTAATTAGTGTTATAGTTATTGGTGTCCGAAATACGGATGAGACTCTCGATACCGGTAAGATGCGTCCAGCTAGCAGATTTAATATTTCTTAACCTCTTTATTAAAACCGGAATGATTAAGCCAAATATATTATACAAATATTTCGTCAATTGTATACTAACAAGTTGAAATAAAAAATATTTTTATAATTTACAGTTGCCAAAGTTTCGTCCGATGGTGAACCACATGAAACACTAACAATAATTGCCATCGCATCCGGATGCATTGCTGCCGCGCTGGTGCTACTTATATTAATAAATTTAATAGACTGTCGACTTAAGTAAGGATCAATTAACCAAAGATTTTAGACATTTACATTTGTAATTATAAAATAAAATTTATGATTTTTTAGCAATCTACAAACAATGCCGCCCATACAACAGCAAAAAAATAGTATATTTACAATTTTTGGCAATAGAAAATCTGTTGATTTCAATACAAATATCAATCAAGATGGGAATTTGTCTGTTAATTTGACAATGTTAGGAACTTATGGAAAGAGAAATTTTAGTGATTCTATATTTAATAAAATGGTCACAAATGAAGCTACAATTTAAATGCCAAAATTAATTATAAACGTTATTAATTAAGTTAGATAAATACATGTCTATACCGACCTAAAAGCATTTCAGCAACGGAAGTTAGCTTTCCGACATTGCACAAGACACAGATTAGATCTGATAATGACAACTATTTAAAACAATTTTAACATTTTATAGCAATAATTTTAATAAATTTATTTAACTTTGCATATTTAAAAAAATTATTAAATCCTATATACAAAATACTTTCTTTCACATAATAACATTGAAATCAATTTCTAGGACTTTCCAAGTACCATAGCCAATAAAGCCATTCGAACATAAACACCATATTCAGCTTGTCGAAAATATGCAGCTCTTGGATCACTATCGAAATCCTTACTTATTTCAAATACACGTGGTAAAGGATGCATTACAATCATTCGACGTTTGGCTCTTGTCATCAATTGAGGAGTGATAACAAAATGACCACATGCCTTTCAGAATTTAATTTTTTTTTAAAAACAAATGTTGTATAAAACTAAAATTCAATTAATTAATTACCTTATTATATTCATCTTCAGTTTCGAATCTTTCTCTTTGAATTCGTGTCATATAAATAACATCTGTTTCTGGTAAAGCATCGTCTAATGTTGTGAATGTCTAAAAAAAAAAAATGTTTAAAACAAATCTACTAAAAACTCAGTTCAAGAATAACGAAATGAACATCAGGAAGTGGATACGATATAATGTTCAAAACATAAAATAACTCTTTTTGGATTATAACGACGGAAGAGGATGAGGATATGAATGCAGACATTTGTGAACATTTGATTTAAATGTCTGGATGCCGTAAAATTCATTGAATTTTGGTTCATAACGACGAAGAAGGAGGATATGAAAGCAAAAATTTGTGAACATTTGACTTAAATGCCTGGAGTTCATCAAATTACGGCAACACATCGCCAGAAAGATGGTTTAACAGACGAGAAGTACGTGACATAAACGAGAATCGAAATTTAAGCATAATATCTATTGAATACCATAAAAGGCCAGTTTTGATAATAATACGATATGCTAAACTGTGTCAAAAGTCCTGGGTATGTCGAGTGCAAGCATCCGAGTGTCACCAAATATCTACAAACTTCTATTCCAAATTCCAGTCGGATAGTTCAAAATATCATCAGTTGATCGAAAGCCGTATTAACGATCATGAATAATTTTTTCTAAGACCTTGGATAATATTAAAGTAATGGCTATAGGTCTGTAATTGGATAGGATCCGAATTTGAACCCCTTTCAGGTATAGGCTGGACGCTTGCCATCTTTCATGCGGATGGAATGACCAGATTCTAGAGAAGATATTCCTTATTTAGCAGTTGATTGAAGTATTGCTGCTACCTATTATTTACGTCACTGTCAGCACTCCAAGGGTTTCCTGTTTCATTTTTTACAGATTTGTATGCATCATTCCTTTGATTTCGTATATTTCGGTTTTTTCCTGAAATTTCGTATATTTCGGTTTAAACACCAGACACTTTAAATCCATATTAGTGATCGGTCATATTATATTTAGCCATAACAATTGCCCTTCTAGCCAGTTTATATATTTCTAAATCGCGATATCACAAAGAAGTTATCGAGCAAGAAAATCAACATTATTCCGATTTTTAAGTGCAATAAAAAACAATATTCAATATGGTGAAAACATGTCATCTTACCCAACCCTATATTACAATTTTCAAATTACCTTTTGCGTAATCCCCTTAGATTCAATAAAATTCATTATATTTTGTGGCATGCCTAAATTCTCCGGACAGACGTAGCACAATTGAACGTCATATAAAGTTAAAAGTCTGGCTAATGAATGTACAGTTCGTCCGTGTTTTAAATCACCAACCATTGTTATGGTCAAACCATTTACAGTACCAATTTCTTGACGAATTGTGAATATATCAAGAAGTGCCTGTGTTGGATGTTCACCAATACCATCACCAGCATTTATTAATGGTTTACGTGAATGTTGTGCAGCTTTCTAAAAGAAAATTTTCCAAATATATTTACAATTATTATAAATTTATTATATATATATATATATATAAAATGTTTACTAACACTAACGGCACCCGGTTCCGGGTGCCTTAAAACCACAATATCTGCATAACCAGCCATTACTAAAATACTATCTTCTAAAGTTTCACCCTTTTTAACCGATGACGTTGCTCCATCCATGTATATAACACGTCCGCCAAGTCGTTGCATAGCCGCTGCAAAACTACAACTTGTTCTTGTACTAACTTCATAAAAAATCGATGCCATTATTTTTCCCTTTAATATATCATCAAGTGGACGATCTTTAGTGACACGTCCCTTAAATATATATGCTAAATCAAATATATCATTTAATTGTTCTTTGGTGAACATATCAACGGTTAAAATATGTTTACTATTTAAACCATGTGATGATGCCAAATTATTTGAATTGGTCGTATTGTGAATCAATTCTTTCAGTGTCATATTACCAGTTGAATCTAAACGGATTCTTGGCGGTAATGGTGATATTGGTCGCATTAATTTTTCTGCATTACCAAAATGAACATTATTAACTTTTGTTGTTGACAATTGTTCTGACAGTAATTTTGTAAAAACATCATTCGCTTGCCGATCGGTCACCATTTCATTTTGTTTAACATCAAATTTAATACTATTACCACCATCGCCAAATAAATAATCCATTGACAAATGATCTAACGATTGATTAATTACGGATTTCTTTAATGTTGTCCATTCACGTACATTTTGTCCATAACCATTGGGTACCAATATTTCGCCATCGATAAATGCCACTTCACCGCGTAATACAACTCTATGAATTGAGCCCTTAACTTTCATACCAACAAATGGTGTCCACTGTGCCTTTGAATGCATATTTTTATTTGTTATTTCCCATTCTTCATCCAAATCAACATCAATATATGTATTCGGTTGATCGGGTAAATTAAATATTTTTTTCGGATTTCTATGAAATTTATTTATAATATCTTCTAATGTTAAACGTCCATCATTAACGGCATTCAATAATAATGGTAAAATGGTTTCTAAGCCGGGAAACCCCGGTGGCGATTTATCACTACATTTCTCACCATATGTATGCGGTGCATGATCTGTTGCAAATATATCAATAAATTCAAGATTATCCCAAAGTGCTTCTTGATCTTCTAATGTGCATAGTACTGGTCGCACCTCCGATTGACCAATACCAATTCTATTAATATCATTTATTGACAGGAATAGATGATGGGGACACACTTCACATGTTATTTTAATGCCCTTTTCTTTAGCAGCACGTATAATTAAAATTTCTTCTTTTCTTGCAACATGTGCAATGTGAATTGAACGATCCAAAAGACTGGCCAATAATATAATTGCGGCTGTTGATTGTTTTTCGGCGTGTACAACAAGTGGTGCACGTTTTGGCCAATTTTGTAAATGTTTTTGCCATACTGTCATATCGGTTAAAGTTAAGGTTGAAAATGTTTGATTTAAATACATTTTTAGGGCGGCCGCTTGTGATGCCAATTCAAAAATTGTTGTATAATTATCCGATGATGCACCAGCATAAATTGCATAATCACATTTGGCATTCATTTTTGCCAAATCCAATACTTGATGAAAAATTGTTCGATCTGTTATTGGTGGATTTGTATTTGGCATAACCAAAACCATTGTAATGCCACCGGCTAATGCGGCTGCCGTTCCAGTTGAAAAATCTTCTTTATGTGTTGCGCCCGGTTCACGTAAATGGACATGTACATCAATGAAACCGGGTAATTTTATTAATTTTCTTGAGGTCATACAATCCGTATGAGTTTTCATTGGTGGTGCACGTCCAATACGACGAATCGCTTCAACTAATAATTTTGTACATTTAACATCGGTAACTAATGGTATGGAATAATCAACGGCTAATCTACGTGTACGATAACCATGTGTCATAAATGATGAAACTCGTCGTGCACCACCATCTCTCATTGGCAAATTTATGACCATATCAAATTGTTTATTGGCTAGAAATTCTGCCAAATGTCGCAGTTCACCGCTACCATCATCTGTATTCAAATTGTCAAATGTCCACTGTACAGATTCGACCTATAAATACATAATTGATTTTTTAAATTTTAATTTTATTATATTATCGATTTTATTGCTATTCTTTTTAACAACACATTTTATAATATATGAGTATATTTTTAAAGAAAAATTAAAACGATTAGATTAAATTTATTATTATTTGTGTTTCAAAATAATCATTTATTGAATATTTACAAATGAATTGATATCATTTAAGACTTATTACAGATTTCAAAGAACATATTAATCATTATTTAGATGTTTTTTTTTTAGACTTTTATCAAAATAAATTTAAATATTCAAGCTCAAGGAATGGGAGGCCAGTATAGTTCTGTATCCTGTCCTCAGAAACACGGTTCCACAGACGAGACGTACGCAGAATGAAAGTGCTCCAAAATTTAACTGTGTGACCAAAAATATAATTAACAGAACGTGAGAAAGACTACCGAGCAAGTCGTGTATCAATGAGAGTAGGCATAATAATATCGATTTCAGCTGAGCGGTGTCACTTAAGAGATTTAAAGCTTCTGTTGAGGAGCGCAAGGGTGGTTTCTGAAGCACCGGCCCAAATACTCGAATATGAGTCGTACTCCATAAGAGGCCCTATATATACGTTATATATAATAGCTATGCTTTCTGGTTAGTTTAGAATTGGTGTAAACTTATTACGGATGACGGGACATTTGGTTTATGTGATAGTAGGCAAAATTGTATCTTTTATGCATTGAATTCTGCTAGATTTTTTTTTTGTCCACATTTAGAAATAAAACCCAAATCAAGATGAGACTGTCATAAATATTAACACGGGCGGAATTTACGGCGACTCTTAACGGTCTTTTGCTGAAATAATAGCAATGCTGCAAGGTTAATGTACCTCTACGCGGTGTCATAATATAGTGTATAGATTAAGGTGATAAGATGGTTAAACAGTAGAAGAGGCAAAACCATTATATTGACATAATGAGCAGTGCAACGTAATTATTTGCACTAAGTTAAACGAAACCTATATTTAAATGTTATCTTGCAATAAAAGAAACAATGGCAACAATGATATTTGCATTGCTGATTCAATATTTCATTTTATTTACACGAAAATGATAAGCTTCAAAATTTTATCTAATGCAAAAGTACAAACAAATTATATAATTTGATAATGGAGAATTTACAATTATTTAATTTAATTGAGATGTATACACATTGCATTTCCGGTGATAATTGTCAATTTTATTGAAGTGAAACAGTGGTGATCAGGCACCAAAAACATTCAATTTATTAAATAAGAAATTTGATTGAAATTGACTGAACTATACTAATATTATATAAAGGCTGAAATGACAAAGATTTGATGTGTTTTGATGTGCAATCAATAAAAATAAGAATATAAAATCACTGCTCATTATACACTGTGAAAACAGAATATGTCTTTGAACTCCACTCTGTTATTGTCACATTTGTCCCTTATGAATAACGGACGTGGTGCAAATTGAACAAATTCGCTTTCCTTCACACAAAATTCGCTATATGTGATGTTCATAAAAAAGTATACATATTGTTATACAACTATCTGTACGCCATCTATTAAGAAATATGCACCACGCCATCTATTAAAGAATATTCAACGAAAATGAAACATCAAAAATAATTGTAATCTAGACAAATTGTTTCCTATAAATACGCTTCCCTGCAAATTAATTCAATTCGATGGCTAGTCCCTCGAGTGGTAAAAAATTCGATAAGAAGAGAGGGGGGGGGGGACAAAAGTCGTAAAAGTCTAGTAGGGGATAACCTCTAAACAAACTAAAATAGCCATCGAAGCATTATTCCCAATTTGAAGATAACATTTGAAAAGAAAATTTGAATAAACAACGAAGATAGTGAACTAATAAAAACGTTAAAAAACCCTGATTTGACAAAAGTTTCTATTTAGCAGTTAGCTCAATCAATATTCTATTTTTCTACGACAGAACCAAAGACTTAAAAGCAAAGGAAGAAATGTCCAATATAAAAAATTTGACATTTATATATTATAAAAAATAATAATATTTTGTTGCAGCAGAGTTTGAATTAATAAAACTATTCCCGATAATATCTGCAGACAATAATTTTAGTAAACCTAGGCTCCTATCAGATATCCGTTAAATGGAAATCTTTTATTTGTATACAACAAATCTCTATCTTATGTAATATTCATGAAATCTGAAATCGACACCTCAGTCGGCGTCCGGATAATATCCTTTGAAGTGCTTTTGCTTGGCTCCATTTTCCTCACAGTCCTTATCCCTACTCTTATATCCCTAAATCTACATCAGTATAAACCGGTTTGACCAATCCTTTTTTTACCGGTATTTGTCCTAAATCATACCTCATCACACCATGGTTTTGAGTCTCAATTGAGCATAGTTGGGGACGATGCGTTGTTATCTTTAAAATAATTACTCACAAATCACAAAACATTACTATTACATTTAGCAACAAGTGATAAAGGAAGTGATAAAGGATTTTTTTAATTTTAAATTTTGAAAAGTAACAAAAAATTGCATTCAGTTGTCTTCAGTTCTGTTTATTCGACTTCTATTTCGACAAACCCTAACCCAGTGATTAATTGTAGCGGTGTAGAGAATTAAAGATCTCGAAAATCATATTCAAATTTTCGAAACGTAGAACTACGTTCGAATATTAGTAATGAATTTTCGAATGAATAACGATCGTATATTGAAATGAACGTAAATTTCATTTCATCAAATTCCATGTCATCAACAAAAGTTATCTAGTAAATTTATAAAACACATTGTTTTTAATTAAAACATTTAATTAATGGATTAGGTAAACAATTATTAATCGATTAATTTTAAAAAACTATGTACATCATTATCAGGGTACACACCTAATACAAAATTTATTAATAAAAACGGTGTTGAAAAGATGTATATACGATTATGTCAAATGTTGTAATTTGTTTGTTAGTAAATTAACGTACTATTTACTAATCATAAATGGCTAGTAGTAAGTAAAATACTACAAAATGGTAATCTAAAACATAATATCGTAATTATAGTTTTATTTGATAACATAAAAATATAACATCAGTGTTTATATAGCATTAATTTCAGTATCATTAATTGTGAATTAGTGGTGACAACATATCAATTATCCATTGATTTTGAAAAAATATGGTGGGGGTGTCCACAAGAGGACGGGAATCTTATCACCGCTTCGTGTGGAGTAACACAGAGGTATTTTATATGCAGGGATGGGCTAACAATCTGGTACTGAGGTGATATTCCAAAATGACACCTGAGACTCAGTATAAATGGCGACTGATATAGTGCAAAGGTGGTGCGAATTAGAAACACTAAGTGTCAATCCAAACACAACTTTGCAATTATTTCATTTTCTAAATACGTGCATTTGGGCTGTTCGGTGGTTATAGACCGGGAATTTTCGGTAAATTTAACTACACCAGCAGATTTAACGATCGCAATGATGGTATTTATGAGGACTCCAATGAGACAAAAAGAAAAAAAACTAAACTAACTACCATGTGTAATACAAATGTGCCCAATGAACTTATATCATCACTGATTTTTTTTTTCTATAGTTATACAAACTTACTTACCGATATGAGTATGATCAGTTATTAGATTATTAATTTATTGTTATCATGAACTAAATTAGTACAATAAACTAATAATCCTTTAATAAACAAGAAAAACACCGCTTTTATATCTTCTTTGAATAATAATAATAATGGACGGAAAAAATGCTTTAAAAAATTCTAAGACAATAAATAAAAAGCGATAAAAATACATAATTGGTATCGGTTTCTTTAAGCAGTCAACTAAGAACAATTCCCAGAAGAATCTATTAGTTGTCAAATAATTTCGAAAAAAAAAATCGATATACTCTGTATATTAAGAATGCATGCAAATATTTATTGGTGGACAGTCCTGAGTGGCAATATTGCATTCACATTTGTTCGTGAACAAAAATCATCTTCATCAGGTGAACTACATGCATTTCAGCGTGTTCAATTCGGAACTAACATTCAATTGCATCAACATAGGTAGTACTGATAAAACGTGTATATACATATTGTACGAAAAGTTGATAAATGGCCACGAATCGAATGGGAACGCGAAATCGATTATGGCCTACGAAAACCGACAACGAATCTGCAATGTTTTAGAATAATACTTGGAACCATTGAAACTGATGCAGGTGGTTTAAGAATGTTTTGCAGAATTTTAGTTATGACCAACTGAGTATTAGTTCATTGCTAGCGACAACTTTCTCCCCTCTTTCTGGCACCATACGAATTCCATGTTCAAAAAAATGATTTGTCTTTTGTGACTATCCACGAATCGATCCATTTTTATCTTCGCAAGAATATAAGGACAAGTCAACCAGGTCATGAGTCATCGATCGGAGCAAAATTGCCAAGTCGTGTCGCTTCTTATATTGCGATCATTTTTTCTTTCAATGCTCAAGCGCGCAACAATTGGCTTTTGAGAAGCTCATAATACACAAAATATACACAATATTAATTTAAAAACATGGATATTCATCGATGTTGATGAATCGTCGGGCTTATCCGACAATTTTCTACGCTTCGGGTTATCGTAGTACATCCACTTTTAATAACCCAATACGATGCAAAAAACTGTTCTTGCTATTAAATCATTCCAAATGCTTCAAAATGTTTGCCAACTGTTGTCGGATCAACCCTTATGATTCCGTAAGTTCAACATTTTGTGTGTGACCAGGGTTTTCATCGATGAATGGTTCCAATATTCTTCTTTTCCGATGTGCCAGAGCCATTCTTTACATTTAACATCAAAATCGTTATTTTAAATCGAAAACACTCCTGACATTACTGAGATTTCAGCATTGCTTTTAGTTGCCAAGATGCGCAACGACTTTCTACCTATTTTATCCTCAGACACGAAAAGTCTATCTATAAACGTTTTCAAGATATTTAAAATTTAAATAAAATTGCCCTTCTGAAGATTATGAAGTCTTGATACAAATCAACAAACCTATGAAATATACCAACATTTTTCATCAGAAACAAAAATTGTAGTGTTTCGTAAACGGTTAGAGATAGGGACATTTTGTACATGGTATTAATGCTTACTACATTTTATTCTTATATGCCAAATATTTAGCTGCAACAATTAGCCAAAAAAAATAAAAAAAAACACATGATATTACTAAGATTTCAGCATTGCTTTTAATTGCCAAATTAGCGCAACGACTTTCTACCTATTTTATCCTCAGACACGAAAAGTCTATCTATAAACGTTTTCAAGATATTTAAAATTTAAATAAAATTGCCCTTCTGAAGATTATGAAGTCTTGATACAAATCAACAAACCTATGAAATATACCAACATTTTTCATCAGAAACAAAAATTGTAGTGTTTCGTAAACGGTTAGAGATAGGGACATTTTGTACATGGTATTAATGCTTACTACATTTTATTCTTATATGCCAAATATTTAGCTGCAACAATTAGCCAAAAAAAATAAAAAAAAACACATGATATTACTAAGATTTCAGCATTGCTTTTAATTGCCAAATTAGCGCAATGACTTTCTACCTATTTCATCCTAAGGCACGAAACTCTATCTGTAACCATTTCCAAGATATTTGCAATTTAAATAAAATTGACCTTCTGAAGATTATAAAGTCCTGATACAAATCCACAAACCTATGAAATGTATAAAACATTTTTCATCAGAAACAAAAATTGCAATGTCTCGTAAACGGTTGGAGATAGAGACATGTTGCAAACGGTAAAATACGTACTAATGCCTACTACATTTTATACTCATATGCCAAATATTCAGTTGC
The DNA here is from genome assembly GCA_027564355.1 of Penthetria funebris. Lineage (NCBI taxonomy): Eukaryota > Metazoa > Arthropoda > Insecta > Diptera > Pleciidae > Penthetria > Penthetria funebris. The sequence continues at coordinate 15,522 of JANSTX010012889.1, forward strand.
AATAATTAGTCTAAAAAGTCGAAAGAACCCGTGATATAACTGACATTTTAGCATTGCTTTTGATTACAAAATATTGGTAGAATAAAATATAATGTCATTACAAGCCTAATGGTTAGGCATCACGATCAAGTTTACTGTAGTATTGTCAGATGCAAAAAAAGTTAACACCATTTGTTGAGAAACAGCCGGAACTTATTTAAGTACCATTCATTTATATATCCAAATATGATCTGATTTACTGTGCATATAATGTCGTTCATTGACCAATATACAGAGAATATCTTCACTTATCGTCGATAATGTCAATTTTAGCCTTAACTATCATGCATTTGATGCTCCTCCGTTTAAATTGAAACTTGATTTGTCGCTCGACTATGATGTAACCAAAGTCTTAGTTGTTTCCAATAATGATTCGTGGTTTATATTGTGATTCATGATGTAGAGTTTTAAGTAGCAGGAGAATTGGTGACTCGATGATCCGTATGGTTTATATGGAATTGGTGTCACGATTGATGTACATTCGGATGTAAAATTTGAATATATGGTTCCTGCTCATCTTAGACTGGGTTATGATCAAGATAATATGGAGATAAAATCGGAATGAATTGTGAAATACAGCTCAAAATATTAATGTAGTTAAGACAAAATAATGTTTTCATCAAACGAGATTTTTTTTTTTTTTTTTTTTTTGATACAAGCAGATCTCTGGAGGCGAATAGGATTGTAAACATAATAAATTGGAATTGGATCGAGTATTCATTGTCGTGTGTGATATTTCAAAAAAAAAAAAAAAAAAAACACTTTACTGTAATCATTTTGTGATAATAGAAGAGCCGTTCATGTAAAAACAACGTGGCGGTAAACTGTCATCAGGAAGTCTTGTACCAGTGATAGGAGATTATATTCGGTATAGACCAAACGACAATGGCGGTGGTTCGTTGACACCCAATTGTTTTACGTGGAATCAAACTTATGACATAATCGTCCTGTCAGCTGCCAACTTTACAACTGAGAGTTTCACAATGGAATTTTTACGCCAGCTAAGTTTAATTGTAATTAAGTATATATCTAAATAATCACAAATAAGTCAGTGTATATCATCATCATGTAGTATTACAGTCAAAATATTACTGATATCGATTTTATTTAAAGAATAATATTACATTGATAAATACATTTTGATATAAAGTTTAATAATATGTCAATAAAAAACAACAACAATTTTATCGATTTGCAATAAGTGATAATAGATTTTATTGGTTATTTTATTAATGTAGGTATAGATTACCATTCAAAGGAAGTGGGTAATAAAACAATAATTGCCACTTCAAACAAAGAATTTCTGTAATTCTTGAGCTTTGTTTCCGCTCAATTTTTTCACTTACGTCCAATTATTATGTGACTTTTGGTTTCAACAAAACAATAAATTACATTACATATTATTTGGTATGGCACGATGATTACGTTACAAATATATTATGAGGTGATATCGCAAATTATTATTAATTAACGATAAAAAAAAGAGGTCTTACATTTTGATATCAACAAAACTATTAAAGGAAGCAAAAATAAAATTTGTACATTTTTGATAGAAACATAAATTGAAAATTCCTGTACGACCTTAATTGGTAGGCAGTATAGGTATTTGCTACCAATTTTCAGTAAATATATTGTTGTTTTATATCATCATGATATAAAATGGAAAAAAAAATGCCAGAGAACATTATTCTTATTGCAGATAATTACATTTATACGACTATTATACAGAGGAACCTATTTTAGTGAGCAAAAATTTGCAATCTTATATTATGTTTCCAAAGCGTATTGTGTTATCATATCAGTTGTTGTGTGTACCAATTCAATGTTAAAAACTATGTAATTACATTGAACTTTTACATGTACTATGAGATAAGTGGCGGTAAAGTACATAAAAATACGATTTATCTAAACAGTTCAAGGGAGTCTATATACTGTATTGTCACGATGTATATGGGAAATGTCTCCTTGAAATCCATTGAAATTATATACATTTGGAAATTTTTTAATAGCATTCAATTAGTATCGATGTGGGGCAACATCAACTCTTGAATCTGAGTCATTGCAGAGCATTAACACATTACCAAAAAACATAGTTAAGCTGATATCATACAAAATATGATCAAATTGTTACAAACTAATTTCACAATGGATTGTAATGGGGAATATGGGCAAAACATAATCAAAACTATAATATGTAATTGTTGTTACTACTGAAAAAGAAAGATTTCAAGTATTGATAACATACAAGCTATTCTGTAGATGATTTCAATAAAAAAAAACAACTAGAGTCAAATAGGACTGTGAAGAATTGGCGGAAAAAAATTTAGTCGAAACATGGTTGTGATAAAAAGATACATGAGATGCGGTACTCCAGAAAATGGTCTGCACTAACAGCAGACCATTTGCAAAGTTGATTGCAACTGGACGCTTCCACAGGTTGCGGATAGTGGAATGGCTTCCATATGTGGTATATGGGGGTTACCCGAAAGGGCGCGGACAATCAACG
>JANSTX010012900.1:0-18065 GCA_027564355.1 Penthetria funebris
TCTCAAAATTAACTGAAAATAAAATGTCCTAGAAAAACACAGGTCCATGACCTAACGAAAGAAGAAGAAGAAGAAGATCAAGCACATCTAAAATTGCAAGGGCGAATGAGTGTGATTTCGGCTTCCAATTAGAAAATAACATTCAACTCCCATCAATCTAGAGGCAGCACTGTGTATTGCATGAGAAATATCAACAAATTGCCTCTAAACAGATGTGAACACGATGACGACATTTGATTTAATATCAATTCAAACACGGCTTAAATTACAAGGGCGAATATGTGCGATTTCGACTACCAGTTAGGAAATAACATTCAACCCCACCAATGTAGAGGCAGCAGTGTGTTTTGGCATCTCGCACTGACGAAACACTTATTTTGCATGAGAAATGTCAACAAATGGCCTCAATGCCCATGGAATCAGATGTGAACACGATGTCGACATTTAATTTACGAAAATGGACGCGATTTGAAACATGGAACGTTATAACAATGCTTGAATCGACTGAACTGGCAAGATTGGCTCATGAAATAAAGAGGTACAAAAACACGATATTCTTGGGTTTAGCGCAATTCGATTGAACAGAGAATTATTATTTTATTGAAGAAAAGCAGAGAATTAGTCACAACAAGGATCAAGAATAGTTTTAAATGTGTAACAGCCAACGGAGCACATGTATTATCTGATGGCAAAGAGACTTTTTACAGTCTAATTTCATATTGCCTTGTTGGGATCAAGCGATCGCATATTTTCATATGTATGGGCAACGGTAATGTAAAGATTGTCGCAGACAACATGGTTTGAAAGTCTGTTATTGGTACACACAGAGTAGGTGATATGCACAATAATAGAAAACTTGTTGCGAAAATGTGTACACCAAAGCTTATACTATATTGGCACACAAAAGAATACACAAAAAAAAAACTTAGATTTCATCGAACGGACATACCAGAAATCAAATAGATCACATAACTGTTAGTAAAAGATGGAGAAATTCTCTGTTAGACGTTGGTAGTTATGTGATGGGGATCGAATGTTTTACGATGAAATTAAAACTAATGGCAGGCATAAAAAAGGCAATCTAGAACTGCTATGGGCGCATAAATGTTGCGAAACTGCGAGATAAAGAAGTAGGACACAAGGGTTTACGCCGAAAGTGGCGTATTAAGACCAGTAGGTGAGAAAATTCTTGATTTCATTATAGTTATGATAAGGAAGGAGCGAATTATTGATGACACTTGAAATCTAATAATTACGAAGAGAAATATCAAAAGTACAACAAACTTTGCAAACACAATAAGGTCATATGGCGGTTTAAGCGTACCTTTTATATAAACAAGTTTGGTCTAAAGTTCAATATTTCTAAGTAATTCATTTTATTTATATATTAAATGGGAAATTATTATTTTTAAGATTAATTAATTTTGAATTATACTTTTTTTTATAATATTTTTGGTACGTCTAGGAAGAAGCGAAGAAATTGCTGAATTAGAGGCATTAAAATATTTGACAAATTTTTGGACAATTAATGGGGATGCTGTTTTGGAGCAGATGTAAAGTTCCGCATATAAAATGGCTCGACAAATGTTTTTGCAATGCTGAATAGTCTGGATATCAGTAATAATATTGCACATGGCTACGAAATTTTGAAGGTGTTTGCCAAATACAATAGTAAACGAGAATTTGTGAAGACTGGCAGATCAGTAAGCGGCGAAAACAATTGTTCAGTGAAGAAGGTGGAAATGAATCGGTACAGTGAGGCGCTAGTGGTTGGCGAAATAAATTTATTTTTTCAAAGTCATCTCCTTTTATCTGGATTTTTATTATGAAATTCCGATATTTTTACCCCATTGGCATAATAGGATTCGTTGACGTTTGTCAAAATACGCGTTTTTCGATTACTGCCGTATTTGACTCAAAAAATTTACCAGCTAATATTCTTTTATATTCGAAAACTGGATTAAAGTCGGTCGATTCTAATTCTGATATGGATGACAAATGTTTTGGTGACTTACTCGTGTAATTTGGCCAAGACAATTGTATGCTGGTGCATTATTCTGATGAAAATACACTTTTTTCATTGCTAAATTCGGTAGGTTTTTTCTTAATTTCCTCCTTTACGCACAGCTTTAAAGCACATTTTTACCTCGTACACGTATACGCACAGCTTTAAAGTTTGGCTCCGCCAGATTGTTTTAGAACCCCCATATCCTCTCTACTATCTACGGGTGAAATCGATTTGTTTTTATGGAAAACCAAGTCCAAAAATGGATTATTAGTAGTAAAGTTGGTTGATTGCTAAGTCACAATATGGAAAACAAAGTTTAGTCAACTGAAAACTAATATCTAAAATGTAAAAGTATTCGAATGGTATGATCGGGCAGTCTTATATGCAAAATTGTTTGGGTAAAAACAAGCTGAGAATAATTGTCGGCCTACTAACAGGAAATTGTGAATTGAGATATCATTTTCATAAAATTGCCAAATCAGTTGAATAGATTTGTACATTTTTGACAAATTTCAAAGGTTTATATTATGCACGGATCACACAAACACGTTTCGAAGCTCATAATCGGACAATCGATATCGAATGCCAAACTCCATTATATATCTTCTTCGTCGATTATAAACAAAATGTCGATGACATGCCGTTTTAAGGTCGATAATACAATAATAGACGAGGTAGAGTACAATATACATATTTGTCATGGGTCATTTGTACTGAAATTGTTGTCAAATTATGCATACAGAAGATCTGTCTGCTTTTCGAAATGTTAAATGAGATGTGGTAGTCAACACAAATTTCACATAATTTCAAATTCGTATTTTGAAATTGATTGTGTAACTATTTGTACGACTAAGGTGGAATATATCTCTGGACGTGTGATCATGGCGTTTTAATATGTGTAAATAAAAATAATGTATGAAGATTAAGATAGTCAAATGACTTTCAAGCATGGAAAGTGGCAAATGCATCTCACAAATTCAAATATCCAAATACAATATCAAATAAGAAATTGTGGAGATAGCCGATTCTTGTGGCGATGGATACGATTATTGGGCAATAGAATTGGATTATATACTCTGCGGCATCCGGTCAATAAAAATGCTAGATATTCGCTTGATTAGAATTCACAGAATGGTAAAAGACCTGATCGACTAAAATTAACCGAGTTTGAGAACGGTAATAAAAGATGATGGTACCATAGTTGTAATAAGTAAAATTAAATAACCGTACTGGTTAGAAATAGTGAACAATGGTCTAGCTTGGAAGAATTTGAGAAAAAATTATCAGAAAAATACCGCGCAACAATTTCAATTGCAGGCATTTCCACATATATTTGGCACATATGCTACTAATATTAGAACCAGTGTGATCTAATCTATCTAATTAGAAATCGCGACATTACAAACAACAACCATAGATTTTTTACTAAAGTACCTTGACCATAACTAATCAATGTATATCCCGACATATATAATATATAGAACAGTGTCCATATTAAAAACAGTTTAACTATGGTCAAAATGCGTGAATTTGGAAAGTTTTTTTTAACAATTGATGGTGGTTTCACAAATGTCTGGTACGCCGAATGGAGTCTGGCGATCTTCACAAATTAAAAAAAAACAATTTCAAGTATTATAAAATGCACAGAGAGCTACTGATTATTTAACATAAAATGATGAAGATACTTTTTAGGTCACATATTGCAAATATTGCGTGCGGGTGATTAGAAGCAATAGTACTGAGTAAATTTGCAATTTACATTATGAGTGGGCTTTATAAAATAGTGCAATTAATGCTCGTATTATAGTTTATACTTTATATAAGTTACTGGTTTTTCTTATTAGAAGATAACCTTGATAATTTATTTAATGAATTTATTTAACCTTTATGTATGATTTTGTAACCTATAGCCATGATTTAATTGATCCCTAATATGTGCATATATTTATTTTATGACAAGACACATTTGATAATTGGAATACATTCGCATCAAGCAATATTTGCATATTAAATTCAGATTATGCAAAAATAAACATTAAATAAAAAAAATATACCAATAAATGTATCTGTTAGGATGAAATCAATTTTGTTAACGTTTAGAGTTAATAATATTAATAGAATTCGTTTTATAAAAGACAGCAAAAGGACATCAAACCAATAGAAAATTGATGAAGCGTAAATTTCAATTTCACAGCAGATATAAAGTACGATCGTCATAATTGCAGCAAACAATGTATAAGTTCATCAATATCCTTGTCAACATTCGAACGTTTATCTATATGATGAGAACAATAATATAGTAGGACAAAAATTATGTAATTCATCTGACAATAACAAGTCAACATATTTGGCGGATAAGAGTCCTGAAATTGATAAATTTTATAATGAAAGCGAAATCTGTTTGTAAATAAATCAAGTTTACTAACCCGCTAAAGAAGTCGAAATGAAAGTCTTTGAAGATTCATTTGAAGAGGTTATTATAACCTTAATGACATGTTCATTAACCATTTGAACCTGATTACGCAACTTCAGTTTTCATTAAATCTGCAAACAATACCAGACTCATTTAATTATCCCAAACACTTGCAAAACAGTTTCAAATAGAATTTGACATCTATTTCAGCATTTCACTAGCAGGAGGCTTCTTACATACTGGAAATTATTCACTCCATTTATTTGTTCACTATCGACGTATTAAACGAATATTCAATCGACCTTTTGTTAGTCTCGTCCTTCAAACAATAAATTATAGTCAAAATCAACAGTAGTTTTCATTTCACCTTAATGTCTGACTCAGTTTGTGACAGCAGCAGACGAATGTCGTATGACGCTTCAGTGTTTACCTGAGAGGATGGAGATGGAGCAAAAAATCGTAAAAAATGGCGGTTGTTTGTTGACGTCCTATGTCCCGCGTGGAGCAAAGGTCGAGATGATGTCACAAATCACTAGTTTATAATTACAGCACACACCTGCAAACAATTCTGAATTATTTTTTTAAATTAACTATTCCGCGTATATCCGGACTCACTAACTAAGTACATTTGTTTACTGGGCCATATATTGCTATGGTTACTCATTATAATTCCATTTGACAAGATAACACTTTCCAAAGGTATTCCATAATAAAAGAACCCCATTACATAGTATAATCCATAACCAAGAATTTCAAAGACACCTGCACCTTATTTCAAACAATTTTCGAACACTTCAGGTTCCAAAACGTTTCCATTTTCGTAAGTCAAAAGTTATGGTCGTGTTATGATTCGTTAAGATGCCAAATGCCGATGTTGCAAACACACAGTTGCAATACAGTTGTTTAATGGAATTGAATGTTAATGCATGGAAAGTGATTGCATGCCATAAACTGAAATTAAGGTTTGTACGGAATTGTCTATACTGAACTTACTATGTATTTAATAGAAATTACCGTACTGCATTGCATTTAGAAATATTAATAAGACCAATGTGTATAAAAATTGAAATCATATGGATTATTACATATTGTAATAATAAATTTATAATTAAGTCATAATTTTGTTAAGAGTACATCATTTGATAAATAATAAATAGTCATTAATTTAACTTAACACTATTATAGTTATTACTACAATCGAATACCCAAATTATTCAAGATTAAGTTAGTAATGCGAATCACGCTAACTTCCTGAAAAAGTGAAGAACCATCACATATTAAATTTATAGAACATCAATGCAATCAGTTCAAAAATTAGTAAAAGCTTTTGGAAATTATCATCTCATATACATGAATAACAGTAATTTTATAACGATTTCAGCATCTTCACTTTACTCGGTACCAGACTCTTTACTTACCGTACGCAATTTGAGATTAAGTGGAATTCTATCGACAGTCATGCACTCCACTTAGCATTCCGAACACGAATCTTTGGGTGTGCATAAGCCGATATGTTTCTCCGCACCATCGACTCTTGTCAATAAATTAACTGAAGTTTATGTGAGCCATACACGATATACGAATTCTGAAACTTGCCTGTTATTTGTAAAGACTCAAGCGACACTTCTACGACACATTGCTTATCAGCTCACCTGTCAGAGGTCATAATTTTTATTTTTTTTTTTATTTATACATTTAGAGTACACTTGTTACGTAGCCTTTTGACCGCATGTATATTTTTTTTAATACGGTAGTCGGAGAATGTACAATTATATAATTATCAGCTGTTATGCCGGAACAGGTATATTGACCCATACAATTCCGCTGACATACGAATAATATTATTTAAACTACAGCACATTCATTGGAAAATGGATTTTTCAACCCAAGAGTTAAATCACAAAGTGTCTACAATATGGTCACACAAATGCCTTTTTGATCGATTGGAAGCTAATATGGGGCACCCATCTTGCTGATACATAAATAATATTAATATAATAATATAATATTATATATTATAATATTATATATAATAATATTCAAGCTAAATAATATGACCTTAAAGCTTTTCGATTATGATTGGCCTTGTCGACCGAAATTTATAGACTTAACATTACCATTCTCATATTCTAATTATTTAGTCTGATAAGCCATTGATAAGATTACTCATTTTTTATATACCTCGTTGTTATTGATGTCAAAGATATAAGTTGGTTAACTATATTTATAGTTGCCTATTTGTAGGTTTACATCAATATAGGATTTAATAAATAATTTAATAATAGTATAATCAATATATATGTTAAACGAGTACAGGAAAACCTCAAATGCAGACCTAGAAATGTTTTTCTATTTAATTATACTATAATAATAAATAACGATTTCATTTAGTCAGTTGATTTTTGTGTTTCAATCTAAGCAGAAGTATAAATAATAAATTTAAAAACGGAAAATAAATCAATAAAATAATTTTTACGTTAGTAATCTTGTAACCATCCATTTACTATAAAGTTATTATTGACTGAGAGTCTAGAATTAAAATTTGAATTTAAATTAGAATGTGTGCTGCAGTGAAGAATATTCCCAGAAGACAATGTATTCCAATAATTTATACTAAGGGCACTCACTATGAAGTTGGATTTGATGTGGTAATTTAATTAAGCGTTATAATTTTAAAAACTATAATATACCCACCTAATTATGAATATCAAGTACATAATAAATACTAGTATAATAAATTGTTTAGCTGCCATCAAGTTGAGTGTAATGATATTAATTATTAAAAATTAATTATAAATTAATTTAGAAAATATCAAGAAAATATTTGTCTTCTACTTAATGAACAAATAAATGCATGTATCATTTGCTAATTCAAATTTGAAATATAAGATTCAATATTGAACTGCTAAAAAGGAATTAGTAGTTTATGGTGAAGACACGATTTTTTGAGTACAATATAAACATTTTATTAAAATAATTCATTAATAGATCAGCTTATATAGCAAAGAAACTACTTGGTACAATTTAATTTATTAATTTCATTGAAGGAATGCATTAAGGAGATGAACAAATTGTACAAATACTAAAACATCTGAACCTTTATGCCTGGAGGGTGCATAGGGGGCGGCATTACGATGTTACTTTGCCATTTCAAATATGTATACAACATCAAATGTATAAACTCAAACAACTATAATTGAAATTTGCCAACAGGAAAATATAGAATATAATATAATTATCCAGTTATATATTTGAATATTTCAATAGAGTGATACCTACATCACCAGCTATCTAATTAGTTTGTTGAATGGTTTTTTCAACCAGTCGACAAACACAACATTACCACCATTAATGTAGTTTCGATCACACGTCATTACTGACATATACCGTGATCGCAAATTACCAGTGACATCGCGTGAAGGTAAAGATGATAGTCGGCCACTCCATTCGTCACCATCTAATTGATACATTTTTTTGATGAAATTTTTAAAAGTTCCAAATTTACATGTGTTATGATAATTTGCAATTTGTTAAAACTTCTCAAACTTTATATTGTTGTTTCTGTAATTTTTTCTCTTTGTGAAATAATCAAAATTTTAAAACCACCAATTCTAACATTTTTGTGTTATTAATTTTTTTTTATTACATGAATTTGTCCGTTTGTCTGTTAGTCTGACTGTCTGTTCATCTATCCATACGTCAGTATGTGTCAATCTGCCCATCTGCTCATATAAACGCCTGTCCGTCTGTTCGTCTGTCTATCCATCAGCCCGTTCGTCTGTTCGGCTGTCTGTCAATCTGCCCATTTGCTCATATAAACGTCTGTCCGTCTGTTCGTCTGTCCATCCATCAGTCCGTCCGTCTTTTCGGCTGTCCGTCTAGGCTAGAATAGGTTAGAATAGTCTAGGATAGCCTAAAGTAACCTAGAATTGCCTATAATAGGATAGAATAGGCTAATAATAGTCTATAGCCATGTATTCTGAAAAGTTACCGTGTATACCAAACAACAAAATTTGTGGCGTTTCAAAATTCAGATAAAATATGCCGAAAATTGCTGATTATAAATTACAAATGAAATAGCCAATAGCCAATAGCTTATAATAACCTAAAATAGCCTAAAATAGGCTAGAATGGATAAAATATGCTAGAATAGGTTAGAATAGGATAGCCGAAAATAGCCTAGATTAGCCTAAATCAGCCTAGAATAGGCTAGAATTGTCTAGAATAGCACATATACTTAGCTATAGCTATTAGCAATTTGTTATTACCTATTAGCTATTAGCTATTATAAGCTAGTAGCCATAAACTAATAGCTATAAGCTAATAGTTATAGCTAATAGCTATAAGCTAATAGCTATAGCTAATAGATGTAAGCTAATATCTATAAGCTAATAGCTAAAACCTACTACCTACACTTACTACTATCCAATACTGAAAGATATTGTCCAACCTATGAACAGCTACAAACTCAATTTTCTACTGAAATCAAACTATTAACGGGCATCTTCAGACAGACGGTTCCACAGACTAAAGTGTACGCGACATAAACGGGCCCCGAAATTTAAGCGTGCGACCAAACGTAAATTCAACAGAATGCGAGTGTGACAACCGATATAGTCGCATATTAAGTGAAAATACCCGAATATTGGACATAATGCTGGCATTCTCAGCATAACAATTACCATGAGAATATCTATAGAAGAGTGATAGCGCCCCCACATTGCGCCTACGCTGAAGAGAATCTATATGACCCGTGATTTGTTCATCACCTTTAAGTCGAAAGGTTCGCCTATGAATTCTGTCGAGAAAACCAAGGATGGTCGCCCGGAGCCACAGCCCATATCTGAGAGTCGTATGCCATTAAGCGCCTTACCATATATATAATGGTAATATGTTCAAAATTAAAATATTTCTTACAATAACGCAGAAATCCAAGACTTTTGACCGTATCGAAAACAGTATGGTGATTGGAGTGCCTGGCTAATATCAAGAGCTTGCTTAACCTATATATTTACTTCTCCGTTGTACCACTGAAAATATGGTCATAGTCATAGTATATGTCAATTATGAGGTCAACTTCTGTATAAAAATATAGATCTTAATGTGATCATTTTTATTAAAAAATATAATAATAAAAAATTACACGACAACTGACAAATTATAAAAAGAGGTATTTCGAAGAACAACAGTTTTTTGTTAGTCTTGGTTAACAATCATGTTTTAATCTTTACACAACTTGTTTGCTAAAATTAGCATTAAATATTAATTACAGCTCTTCATTTGGATTTTTTTTTTGCCTAAAATTATTTCTAAACTCTAAAAAATTTATAAAGCATTTAAGATTTTTATATTCACAGTCAAGATTGTGATCTCAAAGTGATTAGATAATATGTATGAAAATTTGGTGAGCTTTATGGGTTGCGTACCTGATTTAACTTAGTACCGTAAAAAATGAATAACGAATTATGTAGAGCAAGCTATTTAAGCGTAGACCTAACTGTAAACTATATACTTCATTGTAGACGCTCCAGTTTCAAAATTAAAATCTTCAAGTCGATTGATTAAACCGCATCCCATTTCATACCATGTGATTTACCAGTATTATAATCCATTAGAAGACGATTAGCAGTAAGAGTTGTGACAAACTGCATTCCTGCTTAACACTTGAATGTATACATCAAATACATCACTTAGCTTGCTTCATTGCATAATTCTGCACTGCAGGTCATGGCAAAAACTGCGGATAATGTTTATCAATTTCTATATTATTCCATTGTTTTTAAGAATTTTTCACATCGAACGATTGCATAAAGTCAATCAACATCATTTATACCATGGATTTTGCCATTAGATCGATTGTTCAACTGTGATTCGACTCTGCAATCTATTTCACACGAATAATCGGTTCCAAAAACGAAAATGATCTTATCATGTATAACTATTGCAACAACCCTGTTTATTGTATTCAGTAAGGTGATGCCATGCCAGTACTCACAAATGTTCAGTTTCACATATTCGGCATATTGACTATCAACCACATTTTCAATTCGGTCGGAATATCATCTGCGATATTTTCCAAATTCACTATTAGCATTTCTGATGCAATTTAGATGTTGTACTGTGAATCTTATCTCGTCTAGACTAATGGCAGAATTTTGAAAACTTCTAGTAGCCACCACGGTCATATTTAGCAGCTCGTTATTGTCCTCTGTTTTGTTGTCCAATTGGCTGCGTCTCATTTGTGATCAAACAGCCATTACTGAATTGAATCAGATGTTATGTTCTGCAGTATTTTGCAGTCAGTTTTCTTATCAGGCGGTAGGTTTCCCTTGTGTTATTTGAATTTGCAGTGTATTGTAACCAGTTTGCAATATATCCGATGTGATTAAGAACGTTTACCGCCGTACTATACTGTACATCTCACACATATAGGTCTAGTTCATTTTGTATTTTATGTTTCTTTTCCTTAATATAAAAATTCTATCTTTCATCACGAATTCATTTCTTTTACCATTATTGATGAAGCACACCGGTACAAGTTCGATTCAATGCATTTGAAAATGTGTTCTAGCCGAATATTCGCATACAAAAAGTGAGAGAGGTTAAATTAATTAAAATGAATAAAACAGTAATACGTTTCGCAGTCTTAGGCTGCCTTTTCACATTTGGAAATTTGAAATTTGTCCAATATAATAAAATAGTGATAACTATTTGATAACACCTATAGGGTATATGCAACTGTTTCTCCACTTTCTGCTACTTTTCATTATTGCCTATTTGGTTCAGTGTAAGACCGTCAGCCGGTAAATAAATTGAAAGTTGCCTTGTGGATAGTTTTGTGATTGAATATTTTAAAATCCTATCACATACACCACACGATGTAATTGATCATTCGATCATAATATGTCAGTAATGGCGTGTGTGATCGAGACTGAAAAGATAGTGTTAGTGTTACGTATGTCGACAAGTTTTTCGGCAAATAAAAGGGTTTCACAATAGAGGATGTAGTTTTCCTTCCATCGAATCCCGTTCAACCCATGTTTATTGAGTTTGTACATCTTCAATTCTTGAGCCACCTGCGCCAATTTCGTTAGTCAATCAAACATTGGTTTTAACGTTTCAGTTTCCCCAAATCATGTCCGTTTACGTAAGTCAAAAGTCGGTATTGTATTCCCATTCGATCTGAGGCCACATGTTAATGTTTTAGAACATACATCTTCACCGCCAAGGTTGGCGTATATGATTGCTTATTTCAATGGTGTAAATTTCAGTGAACGCACATAATAAATTTACTTAATGATTTCATGTAATCAATTAATTCTAATGATCTGAATTTGAAAATAAAATTACATCCAATAAATTAAAATAATACGAGTATATATTCACTGTTAAAATCTGCCTCAGGGCTATAGTTTCAAGTCATATTATGTTTATGTTTATAATTAATAATTGCAAAATTGATTGAATAGAAAATACAATTAATTACTTTGCAAATTTTTAAATATTTAGAGAAATGTACATAATACACGTTTATACTCATAATATTCAGACCAGGTCAATTCGACTTCATTTATAACATGTAAATTCTGCTTGATCTGTCCGCCAAACATGTCAAAACATAGATCTATCTTTCCAGATAAGTTTTAAATTAATTATTATTTGATATTCATTGTGTCAGGATACAAATATATATATATATATATAATGTTAAATTAAGTAATGTGAAATATTTGTATTCATATCACAAATATTCAGTTATTTGAGACAAATCAACATAATTATGTAAGTTTACTAATCGTTGCAGTATTACTCTTATTCAATACAAATTTAATACAATTAATAGTTTTTGTTTATTCCTATATTAAGTAGCACTGGTCATTTATTGTTGAAATTTCAAATTTGGTTGCATCTTAAACTTTTACACATTAAGCACGCATTTTATCATCTTCAAGTATTGAGCAGAAACGAATAACCGCCATTTTTCACGATCTCTGGCCAACCCCTTCAATTCACTTCATCCCAATCCACTCGGGTGTCAGTCCTCTTAATGACGGTTCTTCGTCACTTTGTTTTTGGGCCACTGGGTCTTCTAATATCCTGCGGATTCCAGTAAAGTGCGTAATTTGCAATATCAACGACCGTTTGCCTCAATGTATGGCCGATTCAATTCCACTTTCTTCGGTTAACAATTTTGTTCATCGCTTCCAGATCTGCCAGTTTCCACAAATTGTCATGTGATATTATATTTGGCCACACATTTTTTTGTATGCTTCTGATTGACGAAAACTTAAATTTGTGACACGATAACATATCGTGTCACCTTTCAAGTTTTGCAGTCATGTTTTAAAAATTCGCAACTTTAGATTTTTTTTTAATTTGTGACGACCGCCAGACACCATTCAGCATAACAAAAAATTTTTTTTTTTAGTATACGAAACTTTACATCTGTTTTTGCAGCACCATCAATTGTTAAAAAATTCTGTACTTCATCAATTACCTCATCGCTGACTGTAAGTGAACACCTCCTCGAAGTACCAAATTTTTATTAGTTTCGTCTTTTGAAACATTGATTTTTAAACTGACTTGTAAACTGTATTTCACAAGTCATGTTCCAATTTCACTCGAATGACCAACTCAGTTTGCGATAGCAAGCAAATGTTGTCAACAAAGTCAAGATCTTCAAGTCGATCGATTAGACCCCATCTGATACCATGCAGTTCAGAGTGTTTACTTTAGTCATAACCAAGCATTGATCCCTGTTATTGAATGTTTAATCATGTATTTGATTTTTATAATTAATAATTCTTACATTACAATACTATAAATAATTAATAATAATTTTAAATTCGCAGGGTCGTAACTTCGCCGCAATAATCAAGAATTTTTTACAATTATCTGATTCATTAAATGAAGAATATTTGCCATTGTATAATACAGCGAATGGAAGTAAGTAAACATTTATCACAAATTATCATATTATATAAGGCTGTGTATCAGTAAAATAGTGGATATATACGAGCTCATCTGCACCTATGCCTCGAGGGGAGGGTGCATAGGGCGGCATTACGATGTTAATTTGCTGTTTCAAATATGTATGTAACATCAAATGTAAACTCAAATAACTCATAAAATATAGGATCAATCATAATTATCTAGTTTTATACATTCGAATATTTCAGTAGAGTGGATCATAAACACCCAGCTACCTATAGTATGTTGTTGACTTGAACTACTATAATACCATCTTTTTAGCCTCGATCATCACACGGCATTACTAACATATAATGTGATCGTGAGTTACCGGTGACACCGCATGGAGGTTAAGATTGGCCCTCGATTGGTAACCTCGATGATAGTCGACCACTCCATTCGTCACCTATATACGAGACTATAATGTGTCTATTTTTTGAATTCTCATAGAAAATTTACCCAATTACTGGTAGACAGCCTTATATTACCCCTATTATGTTTTTACATTTTTTATAAAATACAATAAAAATTGTATGTAAATTTTATGAAGAAATTGTATATGATGAAACATTGGATTGTGTAAAACAATCATTTCCACAATACATTCGAGAATTGGAAGGAATTGCCGATGGTGCCCAAGTAGAATTTCACAAGGTGAGAATGCCTATACCTAACTTCTTTTATAATATTTTGTAATCTTTTCAAATTTATATTGTTCAATAGCTTTTTCTACTACATATGGACAATATTATTGTAAAAGGTACAAACAAACAGAATGAAATTCATCCACCAATAGGATGTTCAACAATTTGCGTCAATGAACCAAATTGCGTAAGATAATTTTGATTATTTATATGATACCAATAAAAGGGGTAACGGGTATGTGCTTCAACTTGACATATTATAGGAACAATTTGATTATCACTGTCGTTAATAGCGATAACGGAACTGATCGATATCTTGAGTCCCGGTTAAGGGCAAAAAAATGCGAGACTTATGGATTTGATGATAGGGTAATTTATACACAGAGAAAAGATTTTTCTTAAATCACCTGTATATTGGAAAAGTGAATAACAAAGTGTACCATTGGAATTCAATGACCTATCAGTAGCAAACCTAGTGTCGATGGACAGAGCCATTGATAAGTCAACATTCGACATTTATATATGAAACGAGTACAGTTTTTCGACTCACATATGATGGCATATGACTGTGTCTAGGACACAACATATAGCCGGTCAAATTGTTTGGGAATATTTAAATTTTCATATACTTGAAAGGCAAAACTTTTTTATTTTGCAATATCATGTTTTGTTTATCATAAATTCATAATATGTGGGTATGCAGTAAAAAAAGCAGAAAATGAAACTGTCTAACAATTTTTACAATACATTTTTTTTAATTTGTTGTCGATACCAAAAACCTGTATGCAATGTAAACATTTAATTTGTCTATAACATTAATTTCAATATTTAATACCAGACAAAATATTAACATTTAAGTACATATTTACATTATTGTTAGTCGTATATAATTTCTGTTTAAATAGTCACGAATTTAATTATATGATTTATGCGATTTATCATACAAATAATATCTGTTTATCCTCAGGCTGTAGATTATCCAATTAAAATTACAAACAAAAAATTATCTGTGACATTGTTGATATTATCTCAGTTAAATCACTATGATATGGGATAGGTCAGTGTTATTAATAACACTGTTTTTATATAAAGGTTTTTTGCCCATGAATATCTTGTGGGCAAAAAAAAAATTGCATGAAACCTTGATGGAAAAGACAACGCATTAATCATTATATGGAGGTGATAAAATTTACGAAAGATTAACGTCAATCATTATTAAATAATTTTAAAATTTTTGAATTAAACATATATGACATACACGTATATACTATTGTGATGGTCTGGATTTACGATCAATCTAACAGAAGTGAATTCCTGGTCAAATACCTGTAATACCTCAAAATGTCGTGGTCACCGGAAGTTTGATACTACTATCTAATCAACGTCTAAAACTGCAGGGGCGAAATGATGCAGTTGGCCACATACATTTTGAATTGATATGCGTTTCGAGAGAGTTCAGATCCGAAGAATTGCGTAGCAAATTACCAATCAAATTGTATAGTTGAATCCGGAGTATTTGATTTATGCGACAAAAGACACAATTGCGTCTTATATTACGAGAAATCTGCGTCCCTAATCAGAAAATAAATTTAAATCACCTTTAAGAGAACTGTCCATATCAACGGCCTGACCATGACCCCGAATGGTCTTTTGTCGAAATAGTAAGAATAATGCAGAATGCTGTCATCAGCGTAACTGTGAATTGGGCTCGCAGTTAGTGATAAGTGGTCGTTAATGAAAATTAAAAACACTCGCATCAAGTTGGAAACCATCAGAAGTGACACCATCGAGAACAAGCCGAATCGAGCCACCCCTTCAGAATATTTGAAATCCACACCCCCAAATCAGGATGAATACCATAAGAAACCAGTTACGATAATAGTGTTCCATGCCAAACTCTGTCAAAAAACCTTGGATATGTCGAATACAAGCACCCGAGTCTCACCAAACATCTTGCAAATTTCTACTCCAAATTTCAGTCAGATAGGTCAAAATAGCACCACCTTGGATAAGATTGAAGTAATGGCTATAGGTCTGTAATTAGAAGGGATCTGATTTGAAACCCTTTTTAGGAATAGGCTGGACTAGATTGTAGGGAAGCCATATATATATACATGTAGCGAAGCGGTAGAGAGAGAGAAGACGCACATTTACGCAGAACTATGGCCGGAATACCATCAAGACGAGATGGCTTTGTTAGTATCTAGATTTTTTAGAATTCTGTGAATAACCCTTAATCAAATTTGAATGGCTTTCATATTTGAAATAACCCTAGGAATCGATGGAGGAACCTTATTGAAATCGTCTAGTTTGGAATTATTCGCGAACATGGCGACCAGTAAATTAGCCTTTTGTTTAGAACTTGTTATAGGATTCCCATTAGAATTCACTAGCATGGGTATGGAGGACTTTATGAAATTGCTGCTTACAGCACCAACGAAAGACCAAAAATTCTTGCCACCCTTACGGATAGCGAGAATTCTCTGTTTCAATTGACCGTCGAATTTATATTTAGCGTGCACATTACCGGAATAAATGTGCCAGTAGGGTGATAGAGCGATAGCAAGGAAGACGGTGACATGCCTGGAATGACAAGGGGGTAGGATTGCTAAGGGATGTCCGCAGGGTGAATGTATTAACGTCTCTACTGTGAAACAGCAAAGTGAACTCACTATTCAATAGGACGAAAAAGGTATACACACTTGTGAGATACGCAGATGATGTAGCCATCATAACGAAGAGCAGGTTCATGAATACTATTGCAGGGACTATGAGAAGTGCGTTTCAAGTGGTGGAACAATGGTGTTCGGAACAAGGCCTGTCAGTGAATGCGGTTAAAGAAAGGAATGATTATCTATACGAGGAAGCGAAAGGACTATTTATTTCACCCAGTTAGGCTTTTTGGGAAGGACATCAAGGTGTTGAGTGAGGTTAGGTATTTGGGAGTAATAAAAGATTCCGCAGTAAATTGAAATGGACACATTGATGATATAATTGCTACAAGGGCGTTGCGTCAATGTGCCACAATGTGCGGGAAAACGTGGGGAAAATCTCACCGAAATATAAATACTGGGTATATACTATGATGATGAGGCCCATAATATCATATGCTTCGATGGTCTTGTGGCAAAAGGTCATGCAAACGATTGACAGGTAGAAGCTAGGATAAAATACAATGATTGGTGGGAGTGGGAATAACGGGTGCTATGTGTACGGTTTCTGATCACAGGGTTGCATCCGCTTGACTTATTTATCAAGATGTCGGCGGCGACAGTTGCGACGGCATATTGTTTTATTATAATATAAGTTAACAATTTGAATAACTTAAATATATATAATATTATAATATTTAGAAAAACTGTAATTTTCTAAAAAAACATTTATTACTTTAGGAAATGTTAGGTCATACTGAAGATGCTCTATCCGAAGTATTAAACCATTTTTATATTGTATCGGCACATATAATAAGTGATACGCCTCAAGGGAAATATCAGGTGACAGAGGAACGTTTTACATCACTTTGCTATGCAGGTCATTTACCAGGATATACTATGAGTTATAATCATCATGGATTAATATTCACAATAAATACATTGAGTGCCGATAATTTGTATAGTGGAAGAACACGTAAAATTGCAAATTTATTTACTAAATAAATATTTGACTAAATATTTTTTGTATTTTCTGAATCCATAGCTCGACATTTCATTACCAGAGCACTTTTGAGTGCAGAAAATTTCGTTCAAGCTCAAACAATTCTAAGAGATGTTGGCGTTGGCTGTGCTGATGGTTGTTCAATAAACATGACATTTATTGGGTGAGTTGAATGTACACAAATTAGTAATTATTGAATGTACACAAATTAGTAATATTTTTTTTTTAAGTTGTTATGCAAATTTGATGAGATTAATTTATTTATTTCTAAAAATAGACAAGAAGGCGATCGTCTCTTTCATAATATTGAAATGGGACCAGCAGAACCTGATAAAAATGAGTCAATGCTAAATGTGTTTACCGTAAGTCCTGGTGA
>JANSTX010012911.1:0-18063 GCA_027564355.1 Penthetria funebris
CCTAAGTTAAATCACAAAGTAAAAAATTGGTGATATTTTATAAAGATTTTATAATAATTTAATTAATTTGTTTTAAAATTATTTTTCCGTATTGTTATTTTACAACTGGCATTGCTTGTTTACTTTTGTAAAGTCAAAATAGTCTATAAATTTCGCATGAAAATAAGAATTGCTAAATCCGAATAGTATATATTATAGTATTTTTTTTCGCACAAAATTACTATTGGAGTGTCCGATCAATGGAAGAGATGTCCTATCGCTTTTTGACTTTTCACAATTCTATTTCCATGGTTCGGCTAAAAGCTCATCTAGGTTATTGTTTGACATAGGGAATCAAAAAATTTAACTGGTCATGCCTGTTTTTGTTACTTCATCTCTAATTTATGTGGATTCTTTTCTTATTCAATTTGTATGGAAAACCTATTGTATATTCACATATTTTCTACATATAATAATTTATATTTTTAATTAATTTTCATGGTTGATAAAATTCTATAGATTTTGATGCTTTCATTTTGTATTAATTTTAATTGACCAAAAATTCCGAAACAAATTCCTTAAATATACTCTTGTTCATTTTACAGTTCAGGAAATATTTTTAATTAATATTCTCCAACAGATTTTTGTTTTCCTTTAACAACAATATAACTATTATTTCATTCAAATTTATATATATATGATCACATATTGTACACATTATTTATTATGGTATGTCCTCTGAATATTGTCATTAGATATACGAGATACATTTAGGTCATCATTCGGGAGACCTCAATATATTATATTGAATAAATAGGTCAACGAATACTATGAAGTTTGTGAAGAATATTATTATATATAATAATTTTAGCAGAGTAACTACATGAAATCGTGTGTAGAGAACGTTGAATTTGATGGAAATATTGAATTATTTCCACCATATAATACATTTTGTATATTATACATTCAAATTCAAGGATTTCAATGAAAATGTTGATAATATCATTACTATATAGTTATATAATCAATATAGTATAACGATACTACATATAGGTAAATAATGTATTGCGATTTAAGACTAGAAATATGAATTGAACAAATTGATTTAATAAATAAACCATATTTGTGTAACTTGGTAAAATCCATAAATATCATGCCTTATAGAATTCTACTCATATTGTAATATTATTATAGTATTCTATCATGTTATGTTATTTGATATGAGGTTGAATGACTTCGCCGTACCTTGATGTGCTTTATATCAGAGATCCTTTTAAGTCTTGTTTTTATTTTTCTATTCTACAATCAATTTATTGGGGGATTTTTTGACGATTGACATATTGCACCTCCGTTTTATTCGTCTTTAAAGATATTCAATTGTAATCCCGTCCACTCAACTTTTATATTGAGCGTCAATGACAGGTCGAATCTTCTGAGACCTATATGTCTTGTAGTGTAATCTAAAAGGCTGATATAACGATGATGATTGCTTTCTATAATAACTATATCATTGAAATCGTATTCTATTTCTACTGAAAATGTAATAATTCTAATAATAAACTATTTCGAGTGTTAAGTTTATTGAATTATGCTGATTTCAATGAACAACACTGTTTATTATGAATTATCAAGATTTCAGTAGAAATTAAATTATTTCTATTGGAGTTTTGAACGAATGTGAAACCGGAGTAAAAAAACACACTAAAATTCGTATTTCGAGTGGACAAATTTTTTACTAAAGTTTATAGATTGTGGTTATAATAATCATCAATATCAATCACGTTGAGGGTCTGGCACAGTAGTCTACAGTTTTTGTGTAGAACAGACAGTGTAACCTAGATGCTTCACATACACTATGCAATACAAATATATCAGTGTGTATGTTATGCTAATCAGTAACATAAAACATTTCTATATAAAATTTGTGAACACAGGGTTCGTATATTTCAAATGAACTATGAATTTTCATAAAAATGTTTAGATTTTCATACCGAGTCGATAAGAATCCTTAATAAACAAATTTTTGGTTGCTGCAAATACTCATTGAGGATCAGATTCAGCAGTGCATATATTTTATGTAGAATAAGTGTTTGGTACACTAATGAAATATCACAAAAAATTACTTGAAATTCAGAGCACATTTAAAGATAAATGGGCAACGAAAATATTATTGAGAACTATAAACATTTCTGTAGATATATAATGATTTCTATGGCACTTCATTATATCTTCACAATTGTAAAGCATTTCAAGCATAGATGAAAAGACCTAGAATTCCGTATATTACTTTCATTTTCATTAAAATCAAATGATGTCCATACTGAATTCTTAATAATCCTTAATAGATAAAATCCTTATATTGACTTTTTTAAAGGTGTTAATTCATTTCAACGGTGCGAGCACATTAGTATTTACGTCAGATTATTTTGGATTGAATGTACCGGAACACCTGATTGAATGTACGATATATTATGGGTGTTGGTACTTGACACATTAAAATATACAAACGTACTCATATAGTTTTAATAATATCATCATATTTATATTCACATTAACCATTGATGATGTTCAATGATTCTTAAGATTTCTGACCCTCAATATCGGAGTCTCTTCAATGAGCAAGTCCCTTAAAATAGGTACCCATATATTATTTTACTTTTGTACATATAATGGTAAGGAAAGAAAATATCAAATATTAGATTTTATATATACAAAGTATATAGTACAAGTTATTATCAAAAAGGAAATGCAGACTTCCCTCCCATTAACCGCAATTTTCTTGGATTTCTAAGGTGTTGTTATTTTGTTGAATCAATATTTATATACAGTGGAAAATATAATAGATCCTGGGGGGTGTTTTTTTTTTTTTTTTTATTATCTCTTGCTTATGTGATTGATGTGATGGTGGTTTTAATTTGGTGTTAGAATATTCAATGGTACTCTATGGCATGTATATAAATATTTAACAATATGTTTTGAAAAAAAAAAGTAAATGAAAAAGTTTGACAAATTTCATCTAAGGATTAACGAAATTTTCTTTTTATTTGGTAAAATAAATAGGGCAACAGTTTGTTAAATTAAGATTTTATAAGGAATTTGGATAATTTACAAGAGGCGGCGGTATGGTTTTTGCCAACATATTTGTAAATATACTCCTCGTATATGTTCTTATAATATCCTTATACTTGAACACAATTTATTAGATTATATATTTTATATCGTATTTATATAATAATTAGGATTTTCACAGTAGATATAGAATTTGTGTATTTTAGAAGCCTGGAAGCATATAATATAGATGTATGAATAATTCATAACTGATATAGGTATTATGTATTGTAATGGGAATAATTGGTATATTAGAAAACGAAGTTTTAATTATAATAAAATTATCGTATATTCCATTATAGTATATAAATAAGTTACCCTAATTGAATCAATACAGTCGATAATTAAATAATGTTTATTTAATATGGTAATTCACGAACTATTGAAATATAAATTTAGAATTAAGATAACTGAGTATCATTATGTATATATATGGTAACTTCGACCGCTTAAGATCTGTTGTGATAGATAGACCTTTTTCAGAATGCTATTGCTGAAGAGTACGCTTTATATAAATGTATATAATATATAAACTGATATGACAAACTTTTACAAGATGCATTTTAAGAGTGAAATACATTTCTGAAGGCCGTCACTCCGTCTGATCCGGTTTATCTTAAAGAAATTGAAAGACTTCTTGTTCATTAAATTCTTTCAATGCCTTTTTTTTTTGGGAATGTTTGAATCGCGTTTTGCAGGCCCATTGCATTTCTAGCATTATAATACGCATTTCTATTTGATTGAATTTTATTTTGGAAATCCATTTTTTTTTTTTTTTTTGGTGTCTATTTGGTTTAAAAGGGAAACCTCAAACGTAGCAACACTATTGTTGTATTGTTATTTGATTTGAACCTAAGTAGAGTAGTAGGAATATGTTTGCCGGTAACAATCACTATGAAATTGGCTTTATAAACTACGAATTTAATTTAGTTATTACTTAAATATGAGTATAACACAGAATTACTTAAAGATTATTCCTTTTTTATTTTCTGTTATCTTCATGGTACATGATGGTTTGAAATTTTTGCTCAATGATTTCTTCTATATAAATACATGTCGTATGTAACAAAATACAATAAAACACAAGATCGACTATCTAGCATTTTCCAGATTACCCAAAAAACCAAATAAAAAAAAAAAAAGAAACAGCGAGAAAATGTAATAATGTTATCTTTATATTCATCGTACTCCTCGGCATATATTATATATGGTATAGATATAGTATTAGCTCATGTATCCTACATATGCTTCATATACCTCCTATATGTTCATTTCCAGTATAATATTCATTTACAGAAATGCTTGTACTTTTGTATATAGGAATTCATTGAATGGAATTTTTTTTTTGCCTTGCTAATATAGCAAATTGAAAACAATATGAAGTTAAATTGCATAGAATGGAAAATAAGTTTGTATTTCATCTTAGAATGATATCAAATGTATAGAACAAAACCAAACAGAATGAAATAAAATTAACTAAAAGAGAAAAACCAAAAAAATGAAAGATGAAAATGTTGAAGGATTTATTGTGACAGCTTTTTAAAGTATAAAGAAAATTATATTGAAAATTCTTTCTGTACATACTCCATTTGTATATATACACACATTTAAAATGAGTTTTTCATATCATTACTTTTGCAAACAAGATTTCTTATGAGTTTTTCCTTCAATGAACACAATTTTATTTGGCTAATAACAGAAGTTTTCAAGTGCCGGTAATTTTTGTAAGAATAATATAATCTCTTGAAAAATCTTTAATCTAATGTATAATGCAAACTGTCACGAAAGATATATGATAGTTTTAATTAGTATATAGATATATATATGCCGCATCGCTTAGTAGGATTTAGGATGTACAAGATTACCGGGACTACAATGTGGTTGACTTCAATTACTTTAGGCAATAAATTAACTAAATATATACCAATAGCAGAAACTTCATCTTGTAGTCCAATTGAAGGAACAGCTGCAGAATAAAACACAATCTAGCACTATGATCAATAAGTGTTAAAAGTTGAAAAATTGAGCATTTATAAATATCGAAAAATGTCAGTTGCTAAAAAAATTAAAAGTCAACAGAGTTAGACAAGACAGGACTGTTGTTGACTGAAAGGGTACATAAAATCGAAAGTAATCAGGCGACAAATGTACCTAAATCAACATTTGCTATTTTTCACACATGTTGAAACTATTTAATATGAAGGAATATCATCAGGATCTGGTGCCCTATCTGTGTCAATATACCCTTTGTGAAACACATTTATATAAGTCTTATTCGAATTTCATTGGGTTGTCACAAATTATCCATTTGATTTTATCAGCATTTTTATTTATGACTTAACAACATTATTACTTTTGTCACAGACAAATCAAAAATCTCTATTGACATAACGATTATGAACGATCAATATATATTTTCGATTTTAATTGAATGTCGACTAAATATTTGGTATATTATGTAACGACGTTTACATATATCACGTGCCCAAACATTAGTCTCACTTCGGATGGAGTCATTTCTATATAATAATGAGTATACTTCCTTTTTTCATTGAAATGAAACATTACAAATGCCTTTTACATACTTCTACTAATTTCTAATTTCAAGAAAATGTAAAATTATAAAATTTATACGTTATTCATAATGCACACAAATTAGCAGCATTACATTAGTAGTAAACATTGGAAATAAATTTATCAAAGCTTTTACCAAGTTCGTTACGACAAGCTATATTAAAATTTACTTTATTACTTATGATGTTTTGATGTTTATCAAGAGGTAAATATATATTGTACGAGTAATTTTAATATGATATATATCTGTATTCTTAGTTTTATTACATAACTCAAAGACCCTTCTTCGACCCATGCCAAATGATAATTTGCGATAAATCATAATGCCAATTTAAAGTTTAAACTTATTAATATAAATATGTGCAAATATGTTTGTGACTCATAAAAATATTGGATATTCCTCTATTTAAAACATTTTAGGATGAAATATTATGTAATAAATCCAATTTTTATTGCACAATTTTTGTTGATTTGATTTAGGAATTATGCGTAGTTGATACTCATTACTTAGACGGATTGACGTATAAATTATTCTCTGACCGCTAATTTTGGTTTAATTAATCATATTATTAGAATTTATGTGACTATTCCTTCTGCGGCTTTCACCTTGCTGTTATTAGTTCTGCGCAGCTATTAGTACTGTGCGGCTATTAGTTCTGCGCGGCTATTAGTTTTGCAGCTATTAGTTTTGCAGCTATTAGTTTTACAGCTATTATTTCTGCGGCTATTAGTTCTGCATCTATTTCATCTTCAAACATGATATATTTCTCATATAAGTAATGAAGAATAATTTATATTACTTAGATAATTGAGCGTTACTTGGCCGCAAAAGTTGGGGCAGTGACGCAATTATATGACAGAAAAACGATATTAGACGACTTTATCATCAGTTGAAATACGTTTTGTTTTCTGCAAAACTTATTCATAATATTAGCGTTGATTTATTGCCGTGTCTTTGCAATTCGTAGTCGAAATCAGATCGTGTATCACAACTAAATTCAAGAGTCGAGTAAAGTGTATTCAGTTGTTTAGATTAACGTACCTACGAAAGTGAGGATCATTTTTTAGATTAAACTGTTGTATGAAGTATTTTTGGCATATGAATGTGTAGACAGTGATTTATTACATTAAATTTGTACATTATAGAATTCCAAAAGAAAATTTCATCTGACAATCATAAAAATTATTAAAAGGTGGAACAATTCTCTGCTAGTCGTTAACATTTTAGCAATTTTTTAGCACAATTGCTTTAATTGTACAGTTTCTGTTGTATGTAACCAATTTAAATTTAATAGGACATAATAACTGATCTGGAGGATAATATACACAAACACGTTCAGTATAGATAACATATGGCATACAATTTATAGTTAACATGCCTCTTTATAATTCTATTTATTGTGGAACCTCTAATTATGTATGATATTACTCTTGGTCTGGTTTTTGATGGGATGGAAATTTTTTTTTTGTCTTTCGAAATACAATTAAAAAAAATCATTTTTATTCAAAAATATATATTTATTAATAGTTCTTACAATATTTTTATAATTAAGAATTTGTTATTCTCGATTTCGGTAACTTGTTTTTGTGTGTGGTTTTTTTTTTTGTCTATTAATTTATGCTAAGCAAAATCGCTTGAAATGTCGTCCATAAAAATTTCGGCACCAGCTTGAGGTGTAGTAGAAAATACAATTTCATTTAAATTACGTTCTTTAATCATTTCTTTTGGTAATTTCTCATAATAATTTATTCTTAAGTGTTCTATAAAATCGTTACACAAAGATTTCGAATCGCATAATGCAACAATACATCCACCCCAACTGTGTATATTATAAAATAGATAGTTTTAATTAAATTTTATTGAAATGTAGTAAATATTCTAGTTTCTATATATTATATTATATATATTATATAATAGAAACTCAGTAACAATAACATCTTAAAATATTAAATTAATATAATAAATTTGTAATAATATTTACCCAGCGCCAGTAAGACGAGCACTAATACCCATTTCCTTGGATAATTCAACAAGTTTATTTAAATTTGGATGTGAGCATTCATATTGTGTTTGTAAACTAATATGAGATTGTCTCATAAGATCTGACATATCTTTGATACAACTATTATTTGCTGCCTCACGAAATTTGGAAACTCGAATAGCTTCTGTATACAATGAAAATATAATAATGTTAGATTTCAATAATAAATATAAATATAGAAATGACTAATATATTCCATCTTTATGTACAATAATTCCCCATAAACATAAGCACATATATAATACTCTTGTATATCTGTTACTCATACCTCATATCTAATATTTAAATTATATTAAATTTACTTGAAAATAAGAATATTATGTAAAATTGTACTTAAACTCCCTTACGGGAAATGACATTAAAATGGATGTATGGATGAATGAATGAATAGATTTTATATAAATTTGATGTTAAATAGAATGAGGTTGTTGTACTTATAGTAATTCGATTTTAGTTGTATATTTTTGTAATTCCATAGGCTATTAAATAAAATTGATTTGAGGTAATACTGTACTGTACAAGTACATACTGCAAACGTTAATGTAATAAGTTTTTGTTTGATAACCAAAGTGGCTAAAATCTTACCCTATAAAAAAGGCAAATTTGTAAAGACGAGTCAACAATTTTTTTTAAATGGCAAATTAAGATCGTGTCACAAAATGTTTTCGTCAATAGATGCCTCAGGCTCATACTAAAAATTTTGTTGCCAAACATAATGTTAAACGAAAATTTATGTAGAGTGGCAGATCTGCTGGACAATAGCATATAATTGTCAGCCGCGAAGGAGATGATATTTTGTTCGATCCTACACTGGAGCGACCTCTCGGTGATATTGCTATATGCCCACTTAACTGGAACCCGTTGGGTATTAGAAAACCCGGTCGTCCAAAAATAACATGTCGAAAAACTGTCATTAAGGAAACTAGGACCATTGGTATTCGATTGAAGTGAAGTGAATTGTTGCGCATACCCCCAAATTATTGAAGCTATCAAAATAATTATATAAATAATTAATACCTTGAAATACATGCAACGCTCTTTGTCTCAATTTAAATTTTTGTATGTGTTTTGTGTTTATTGTTAGAAAATCATTCAATTCTTCGTCTTCAATTTCTAATTCTTGAATAATATCATTTCGTGTATAAACCTCTTTTGATAATTGTTTGTCAGCTAGTAATTCCATTTCCGTTAAATTAAAATTTAATTCTTCTTGTAATAATGCATATTTATCAATTTTACGCCATTGTAATCGTTGTTTTTTGGCTAAGATTCTTTAATGATAAAAAAAGGTACTCTTTTTTTGTAATGCTAAAAACAAAAACAAATAAAAAAACCTGCATCCCAGTCGACATTCCATTACTCTTTGATTAAAATCTGATGTTGCAGCTTTATTTGCTTCTGACAAACTATTTGCTATAATAAATATAGAATCTTTGGGTAATTTTACTGGTGTTGCCCGTAATGGATTCCAATCAATAAATTGTGCACAACCTATGAAATGATTATAGAAATGAATATGTAAAATTAAAAATTAATAATAGAATTAATTATTAAAAATATAACAACTAAAAATAATAACACCACCATATACCTTCAATAGCAAGAAATGCAATTGCTTGATCCATACCACCACCTTGTGTGCCAATATAACGTTCACATTTTGCAGATATTTCTGCAAGTTGGTTTCTATACATTAGATACTGAAATACATTAGAAACTATATAAAGAATCAATTATTAATTTATATTGTATAAATGTAACAACATTTATATTATTTACTTCAAATACATAACTTGTAGCTAATAGAGCTGCACTAACTAATGCACTTGAGCTTGAAAGTCCTGACGCTGACGGAATATTACCAGAAACAACAACTTGCATGCCATATGCTACATTTGTGTTAGATGATTTACAATTGTCTAGTGCTCCTTTAACACCACATAAAAAATAATTATACCATTCTGGAGCACCATTTTCTGGTATTGAAATGCTGAAAATGGTTGTATTTTATGTAATATTATTGTAATGAACTATAGTGAAGTGATCTTTCTGTCTAATATTATGTATGTCATTAAGGTACAATTGATTGGCTAATGGATTAAATATTGTGTTTGGTGATTATTAAGTATTGTTATATATGATGACACCCTATAGCCTATAGTATCATCGCCGTGACAGTGTGAGGTATTAAGCTCTGGTGGAGAGAAACTAAATATAATTTATGTGTACCATCAGTATTCATTTGATCTAAAAACACATTGTTTGCTAAAAACTTCTACAGTTCTATTTATTATTATTTGTCCCTTTTCCTTAAATTATTTAAGGTTCCCATACCGATGTTTATATATTAATAGCTTTTAACACTTTATAAACTTTTTGTACAATCAAGTTTTTACCATCCTTTATTTTATAATGAAATCATGTACTTGGATATAATACTCGTTGTGTATATGTTTCAGAAAACATATTCGTATAAATTTAATTATGTACATTAACATTATTTTTTGAAAGTTTTGACTACCCAATTATTTTATTGTTGTATTATGCTAATTATGTTCCTGTTGGTACTGCATCCAACAGGAACATAATTAGTAATATGATATTCATAAGTTCAATCTACGTTGCCTTATGCTTTTTCCATCAGGTTTAATTAATTTATGTAAAAGAAATATATAATTTTAAATTTTAAATTATGAACTTGCGGTTTTCACTGACGTTGCGGCAATTACCCATTCCATTTCCAAATGTATTTACGTTTCCTGTTGTATATGTTTTTAGTTTTGTCATATATATAATATTTATTTCTGTTTTTATTATTCTAGATAATCCATTATGACAACATTCATGTCATAGGTTTATCGACTTTAGTCAATATGAAACAATTTTAAAAAATCTAGACCATCTGGCTAATAGTTTTTATTTATGTTTGATAGATTTACGATCACCCATTGTTTGGACAGTTACCGCAATATCAACATGTGAAACAATATCGAACAACAATTAACAATACAACATCAAAATCATATCATCACTAATATTTTATTATGATGCTCATCGTATGGATTTATCCTATCAACAGAAATTAATATCATCAACAACATCATCAACATCATAAGCACTCGAGATCAACTCATATCAAAATTAATCTGATCAGCTTAAATTATCATATAAGTCACGTATCTACTGAACGTGGTCAGCCAATTGGTCGTAAACGAACCGGTACTAGTGCTTCCAGTTTTTGGTGAGTACAATTTTTTTCATTTTTCTTTTGTATATTATTTATCATTGATTATGACAAAAACAATATTATACTACAAAATGTAGCTTAGCTTCGTTTTATATGTGATATTATGTGTTTCCATCTTGTCAGTCTTGTCCGTGTTGTCAGTTTCGTTCAGCCTTGACAGACTTTGTTGCTCTTGTCAGTCTAATCAGTCTTAGCAGTAGTTTTTACATTTTTTGTGTTAGTTACATTTCTT
The DNA here is from genome assembly GCA_027564355.1 of Penthetria funebris. Taxonomy (NCBI): domain Eukaryota; kingdom Metazoa; phylum Arthropoda; class Insecta; order Diptera; family Pleciidae; genus Penthetria; species Penthetria funebris. The sequence goes on from JANSTX010012911.1 coordinate 11,183, forward strand.
TTATGATCTTTCCGCAGATAATGATAAATGTAACATTAATTTTTATCTGTTGAAACGTAATTATGAGTAGAAATTGGAACAAATTTAATATGTAATATTTTTGCTGCTTTGTCGGTCGATCTTATCTTGTCAGCTTTTCCATTCTTGTCAGCTTTTCCATTCTAGTCAGTTCTGTCAGTTTTGCCAGTCTTACTAGTGTTCTACCATTTTTACCAGTCGGTCTTGTCTGTCGTGACGTGGCCGTCGTGTTATTTGTGCCCTTTTTGTCCTTTGTGCCCTTTTTGTCCTTTGTGCCCTTTGTTTCCGTGTTGTCGTTATCAGTATTTAAATTATAATATATTTTTGTAAAATCCTTATTGTTTATCGTTCGTACTCAGTATTAGTGTTGTAATTTTTACCCAATTACCTTCGTTTAAATTGCATCAGAATCTTCGTATTCATGTCAATTAGATAATTAGGTAATTAGGTAAATTAGGATAAATACTATTTGAACGTTTGCAAATTTTAATTAACTTTGTCACCATGTATGTCTAAAGTAAAGTAAGTCAACCGTTTCATTATTCTTAAATATTAAAGATAAAAAAATGTATATTTTGGGAATTTTCTGATATATGTGACAGATAAGCTGAAAATAAATGATTCTCTGGACTCTTCTTATAATTAACAATAATAAATTTATTATCTTAAACTTTTTTTTTTTTCTATAATACTTACTCGATATTATTTAAATTGCATTCAAATGATTTATATTTCGGTTCGATATTTCGAAGGTATAAAATATCACCTGGAATTATTGAAACTGCTAATAATATATTTCTTTCAATTGCCATTGGTAATACTGGATAGCCACAGTAATCTATATGTTCTCCTATTAAATTAACTCTGTAAATTAAAAAAAAAAAAAAATAATATTATTATCTGCATGATTTCTGGGTGTCACTTTTGGGTGTATAATTCTATCAAATGGTAAAATTAATTCTAAACCATTACCATCGAGTTTATTCAACCCATCTTAAGACATATGTCAGTAATGACGTATGATCAAAGCTTGAAAAGATGAATGTTGTGTTTGTCGAGTTTTTTTAAAAAAGTCATTTCAACAACAAACTAGAGACAGCTGGTGATTTATGAACTAGTTTACTTCTATCAAACATTCAAATGGTGTCCTCTGGAACCATTTATTTATCCATATAAGTATATAGATTATAATTCTGGAACTATCAACAATTTAGAGTTTTATTCTGATTACTTTTGGATCAATTTACATTAAACAATTTGTTGCACGTAACTGGCGTTCATTAATAGGATTGATAGGAATATCAACAATTTTAATACCAAAAAAAATTTGTATTAGTACAAAAGTCGCAAATGTTTTTCATTTACATTTATTTTCAAATATACACAAAACTTTTTAGTTCCACAAAACAAGAAATTAACAGGGTAGTTTGCTTTAGCAAAGACACACGTGATTTATTGACTACAATTTAAAGTTTATTTTATTGAATATTTCTCCAAGTTAACTAAAAGTGTAAATTAAATATTTTATTATTAAATTACATTAAAATTATTACAAATCACAGTTTAAAAGATTGAAGTACAATTATATTAATATTATTTAATAATTTATCTGCATAAAATGAACAAAATTTTTTTACAATTATTTACAATATTTTATTCTTAAGTTATAATAATTTGTGTAATTTTTTAAAATCCAACATATTGCACTTAAAATTGTTTGTCTTTCCTGACATATTATTATATTAGAAGTTTATGTCTTTACTAATATTTTCTGGTATATTAAAAACGTGCGTCTTGGATTTTGTAGACGGTGTTGTTAATATATTTTACAATGATTCCATACAAGCAATTTTTCTATTATTTTAGTAGCTTCATAACATTTTTGCTGATTTTAACTTTGTCACAAAACGTATTCGTTTCTAGACTAAATTTGTGGAATCTTATTTCAATTACAAGTGCTCATTGTGATTACTACACTAATTTATTTGATTTAGAAACGAACAGGCCATTAAATAATTTTTAGACTCTGTGTTATACGTACCTTCCTGGAACTTTTACAAAGAATGTTGGTTGAACTTTGAATTCATCTTGAAAATATCTTCTTAATTCAATCAATATTTTATCATTTGCTGGTGTTTTTTCTATATTTAATGGAGATTTCAGTACATTTGACATTTTTAGTACTTTGTGTTTATTATCAAGGTGATGGGATAATCAATAATTTTTTTTTTTTTTTTTTACTTCTTTTTGATATAGACAATTCACACAAACAATAAAAGTTTTTAATTTTTAATATAAATGCCGGTTCTTAACTATATTGTTTATTATAACTAAAACTAATGTTGCTTTATAAATATTGCAAGACAATATTTAATTGACTTAATTTTGATGATAACAAATATTTTATATATTTACAATTGAGATAAGAAATTAATATTAAAATTTTTACACATAAAACAGTCTTTTTATTCCCGAATACCATATCACAATGAATACAAGTGAGATATGTTGTGTTTGTTTGTTAAACTTGATGAATCATATGTTTTATAGAAACAGTCTACGTAAATTATATATTGCCTTTTGCTCTTTTTACATGACTAAAAATATATTTAATAAAAAATCTCCAAATTTTAATGCACATAAGGTCTAAGATGCTCATTGGCATTTGGCTTCGGTATTCTGATGGTAATTCAAAATTTAATGTGAAACATTTTGATTCAGTAAATACCTGATGGAATAGCGGGTCCCTAAGTTTTTACGCTACGGTATACATATATGTGTTGATGCAACACTTGTATTTTCTGATGTATGTTTGACCATGTCAATGGACCAGATAAGTTTTTTTTACAAGAAATTCAAATCAAGTTTAATTAAAATTTTGTATGATTTTTTTATTGTTATTTTAATCTTTATTGAACCTGAAAAAATGTGCTTTTTTATTTGCCAATTTCTGTGTTTACATGTATGGATTGATTCAATTGATAAATAATATCTCAAAGTTACTAAGTTTTAAGGGATAATATTAATATGTGAAATTTCCAGGTCTGCAAAATGCCTAAAACTTGACTAACCTCAAATCCTCAAATTTCTTCAAATATTTCAAAAAAAAAAATCCGATATTTTTGTGAGAAAAAAATTAAAAATTTGAAGCAAAAAAACAAATAATTAAAATTCTGTGATATATACTAATATATACTCATATCTCATGTTAACCCTATGATATCTTAAATGACTACTAAAAAAATATCCGACTAAAATTCACGAAAAAACTTTGAAAGGTCTAAATTGTATATAAAACTTTGAATGGTCTAAATTGTATAAATCTCAATCATTGAAAATTCAAGGTGTCATATCATACATGATTTAGTTTTCTGATTGTGGGTTATCTCTTGACTCTAATCTTACACCAAATTCACAATTATGTTGCTAACAGTACTCTGCTGCATTAATCTTATTATTATTTCAATAAAAGACCAACTGATGTCGTAGTCAATATTTTAAAGTTAATTATTAACTACTTTATAATCAATTTTTGATTGAAGGCGTGCAAATGCTTTAAAATTTAATGCAATTAAGACACAAATTGTGATACCGCATAAAATGGTTTACTCCAGATTCCTTTATAAATTTTGATTATTATTTAATGTCTCAATCTTCTTTATTTACTCGGAAATCACATTTTGAATGATAACATCTTGAACATGGCTATAAATGGTGCCAGAAGACTCTTGGTCTCTTACAGCATTGTAAGCATTATTTCACTCCAAAAAATATTACCATTATATATGAAACATTTTTTAAAGTAATCACGATTCACACATTTGGGCCGGTGTTACTGCTCCCACACATGACTTCCTTTATAAAATTCAAAAACGACCTTTGAAACATATAGGCGATGGATGTGTCACACACCATCCACGTAGATTGACTTAGGTGCAATCAGGTTGCAGTTTGCTCTACTGAGAACGCTAGTATTATATTCAGGAATGTACTATGAATATTCGACATGCTCGGTTGTCGCACTTGCGATTTAATGTGATTTTACATTTGATGGTAAAATTATATTTGTAGGAGTTTTCATATCACGGTACATGTCGTCAAATTTACAATATAGTTAAATGGGTCGATTTCTAGATGTTACTTTAAAAAGAGACAAATTAGGTGTTTTTCACAGACATTGGTAGAATTTTAGATTCGATTTTGTCTATAATTTTGGGTGACTGAAGATGAATGAATTTCTTACTCGATTACTTGCATGCGAATATGTTATGAACTGTCTATAATTTTAAGTGACTGAAGATGAATGAATTTTTTACTTGAGTACTGGAATACGAATATGTACATTAAAAATTAATGAATATACGAATCCTTCTTATTATACTCAATTTCAATGCAACGAATATATAAAATAAAACTTTGTACTGGTTAATACCCGTACTAGAATGTTCTAAATGTTTTATGTTGGGTGTTGTACTCGATGTCTGATATTTTATTTTTATTTGTTTTACTTATTCTCACGTATAAAATTTTCGTATATTGAGAGAATTTTATTTTAAATTACAGAGTGAATTTTGAAAGGGATTTTATTAAGTAGTTTGAATTTTCAAAAGCTTAGTCGTTACTTATAACAATACACACACAACAAATAAAGTAACTGATTGGCATCTGTTACCAGAAACTCAAGCATAATGTCAATTTATGGAATAGGAAGAGAACAGTAGTTTCATGTTTGTCGACATTAGACTAGGTAACTGGGTATTTATAAACCATTATATAAAATTATTCAAATGTAGAATCGAATAACTAAAATTTTGTGTCTAGCTCGTAAATCTCATTTTTTGATTGAACATTAATGTTAGAAGCATACTACAAACATTGTAGTACCTTCATATACTACATATATAGAGGACAGGTCTAAATATATATGTCGAAACTAATACATTATCTCGTCGTTTACATCGCAAAAGTGCATAGGGTGGCGGCACTATGATAAACGGTTCACGCATTTATGTAACTTCAAATGTTCACTCAAACAACTATAAATGAGGTCTGAATTCTATGGAAATTATGGAATCGCAATTATACTTATTTGGTTTAACATATAAATACTTCAATAGAACAATTCTTAAATACCTAACTACACATTTTGTTCTAGGTGACGAATGGATTCATGGTGATGAACCCATCTGCTCCTATTGGTGGTGTCACCAGAATCTCATGTGTTATTTTCTGCTGTGTAATAATATCGTGAAAGAACGTGTTCAACTGGTGATATACTGTTTCAATATCATATTTCTAACTAGTAATAAAATTAGTTATAAAAACAGCCTCAAGTTGTTAAAAAATTGAGATTCAGAATTACCGGAAAACATTCAGTATTGGTTTAACAATATGTAGATTATGTGCAATTAGTTTCAGGTTTACGCGTGTACACTATATTTAGGAGTTGAGAACAAATGTAAACAATATGTAATCTGAATATCAAAATTTTCGACCATTGGTACATTTAACTTATTCTTAGGTGCCTACACATCTGAGATCACATATGGCCGAAAATATATTTGAATCATTTATATATTTTAACAACACATGTGATTACTGCATGCTTGTGAACTTTTGACAGCTTTGTGCTCTACCATACATATACACTCCCACGCATTTTACGCCTTTATTCACACTATTCTGTATATTGGATGCAAGAATTTGAAAGCCTTTTATTATCATTATTACTTATCAAGTGATAAACATTAGAATAACTCTTTCGTACATTGCATATTACATAAGAATTTCAAATATTGAAAAATATAATCTACCAAATTCTTGGTTTAATTTAAATTTCAAATATGTTTGTGTGTGTGTTTTTTTTTTTTTCTATTTATCATCCCCTGGGCAAATATACAAGAAAAATTCAGTAAAAAATATTGTCAAAACAAGTCACTTTGTCATATTCTTATATAAAAAAGATTCCCAGTAGAAAAGAAGCTAAGAAGTTGAAGAAAAAAAAAAAACTTTTCATCATACTCGTATATTTACATAAAAGTAACAGGGAAAAAGTATAAATTTGAAACATTTTAATAATAACTGGCGGGTGTTGGAAAATTTATATATAAAATAAAAAAAGAGATAAAATAAGGAAAAATTTGAATACATGCAAAATAGTAAAGTATTTAGAAACTGGATAGAAAAAAATAAAAATGGAAAACGATGACTACAATGTAAGTTAGTAGCAACGAAGTAGCACACACAGAAAATATCAAGAATGATTGATTGAGGTGAAAGGATCCATGAAATTGGTAACTTTTTAATGTGATTTTTTTTTTCTATACTGTCATCAATAAAAATATGTATCCGTACAAGACAACCCACCCCTCTATCGAATAAAGCAACATTATTTAGAAAAATGTCATTTTTCATATTAGCAAATGATTACAACTGCTTGTATTAGAACTACATTAACGCGGTTGGCATTCAACGACTGAAAAAAGAAACAAAATAGTAATATTTTATCATGACAATGCATCCAAGACAGAAAAGCATGGATAAGAAAAGTCAACATCAAATTTTGACCGAAATTCATTGCAAACCATATAACTGTGTTTTCCAGATTTGCGTCCACAGTTAATTTCAGAGATTTGTACATAAAGAAATGATAGATGATGGTGATCGATGAAACATTGATGTCGTGATTCTGTGTACAAAAGACTCGGCAAATGCCTGCGATGCCGAATACAGAACCTGATGATCGTGACTAATTTGAATCCATCTAAATTTGTGTACTGATTGTTTATCGTTTCGGTTGTATCGTTGCTAAACTCAAATTTCTTATTGTCACAAATCTAGAATTTCATCAATAGATGTGATAT
>JANSTX010012922.1:0-18050 GCA_027564355.1 Penthetria funebris
CCGTCAAAGATGGAAAGCTGTTGTGGAGTCAGCCAAAACCCGCCTGGGTTGTTAGGGCTGTTAAGTAAGTAAGTAAGATCCAAAATACCAATTTTAGTTTCTAAAGAAATAACCTTTCGCTTCATTTCTATTTTTCTATTATTTTCTGTTGCCATGTTTAAACATAAATGCTTTAAGTAAATAAATAAGTAAAAATAGAATGTTAAAAAGTGTAATTTTTAATTACCTTTTGATAGTTGTTTTTGTACTATTGAGAATTGCTTTATAGATTTATAGGATGCAAAATAATGATGAATATCTATGAAAACTAAATAAAAAATAAGTTACAAAAATGCGTAGTGATGAGCATCGGTCTATTGCTTGAAATAAACTGTCAACTTATTACTATAACTAGATAAAACTTACGTAAATCCTACGCAAATTAAAAATAAAATTAAAACAACATAATACTAAATACAAAATCTATCACTGTTTATTTACATTTATCAAATGTCAAAAAGAAAAAGTTGAGAAATGAATGCGCAGTCTATTTCATAAACAAATTGTATGTGTATAGGCGAATAGAGTCCGTTTTATTATTTATAAATTGGCTACTTTTATTGTTTCAAATATAACCGCAAATGATCCTAATATTTAAATATTTTTATGGTGAGTTTTTCTAATTTAATGATCTTCAATAAAATAAAATACATAAAATACGGTGTGGTTATGTGCTTAAATTATTTATAACAATACGATTACAATTGCATACAAAAAATTATTTAATAAACATCACCATCCAAATATTTAAAAGTTAAATTTTTTCGCGATTGCTTTTATATAATAATATTGTAAAATTTATAAATAATGAAATAAACTCTATTCGCCAATAATTACACTAATTTCTAATATTCAATGTCATTTTTTTTAATTGACATTTGTCAAATGTAATAATAAATATTGAATGTTTTTGAAAGTCCAAACCGAAACTGTTTCATTTATGTGATTTTTTAGCCAGAGAAATTGCATGAGTTTGATTATTATGATTATTATCTCATACATGGATAATATTAGATGTTTTATTAATTGATCAATCGCATCAAATAGACAGTGGTGATAAAAAACTAACTGATAGTAAAATAATTATATATAATATATTATTATACAAAATTTAGGATTTGACTGAAAAGGAAAAAGTGATGAATATTATGAAACGATATCGTTACATACAGACTGATATATCAACGCAACAAAAATGTCGATCATATAACTAAAATAGAATTTGATGGAATTTTGTTTCAGAACGAATATTTAAACACATCAACAATATTAACAGATATAATACAATTGATATATCAATTGTAATGTTGTTGCGTTAAGAACAAAATGCTTGCGATGCGTACAAAAATATATATACAAGAAACCCTTAAATCATAGCATGCAGAATGGAAAAAAACGTTTCTAATCGCTTTGAACTTTTTATTTTATTACGAGTACAAATACAAAATTAAAATAAAAATAATAACAAACAAATGAGTAAACTTAGTACATTAAACAAAGACAATTCTAGTTCTGGTTTGATTAACTTGCCAAACATTAAGTGCCTCATATTCTTCAATGCATCTATCAATTTGATCTGGTGTATAACCTTTACTTGTACATCTTTCCATAACATCTGAGAAATTAAATACTCGATTTTGTCCAACCATTTCACGAATTAAAATAAATATTTTATCGGATGTATTTGGCACACTATTAATTATTACAAAGAAAATATTTTATTAAAAACTATTCTATTTCGAAAAATACAAAACACTTACTGTGTTCCGACTCTATTATCATTAATTTGATTAAGTGAATCCTTAGACATTTCCAATAATCGTAATGCTTCGGCAACATCATCTTTAACAACTTCATCGGATAATCTTAGACGTGCCAATGCAGTTGATAAACGTAAAATACCTAATAGATTACGTGCTGATGTAAATGTCATATCTTTACTATTTCTAGCCTCACGACGCAATTCAACATATGCACCAACAATATAATCAGTTAAATCTGTTGAAATTGCTGGATCTTTACGTTTACACAGTGCAATGTATCGTCTCATTAAATTCATATCAAGTGCATTAATACGAGCTGGTGGTTGTTTACCATGTGTATGCACAAATGTTATATGTTTTGCTAAACGTAAATCATTGTCACGATCAGCTTTATCTTGTATAAGCCATAATAAATCAAAACGTGATAAAAGTGCTGCTGGCAATTGTATATTTTGTTCAATTGTACGACGTGGATTGTATCTACCAAATGCTGGATTTGCAGCAGCCAAAATTGATACACGTGCATTTAATGTTGTCATAATACCAGCCTAAGAACACAATTTAAATTAATATCTAAACCAAAATAAAAAAGCACCTCCAATCAAAAATTGACAATACGAAAATTGAATAGTTTTCATAAATAAAATAAAATAATGAAAACTTACTTTTGCAATAGAAATAGTCTGCTGTTCCATTACTTCATGAATTGCTGTACGATCATTTTCTGCCATTTTATCAAATTCATCAATACAACATATTCCTAAATCGGCTAATACTAAGGCACCACCCTCTAATGTCATTTCACCAGTTAATGGATCTTTCATTACGGCTGCTGTTAAACCAACACCAGATGAACCGCGTCCCGTTGTATATTGACCTACATAGTGCAAAAGATAAAAATTATAATTTTACTTTAAAACAAAAAAAAATTAATAGATTTGCCATCTAAAAATTACTTCTAACTGCCAAACGATTTATATAATTTAAAAGTTGTGATTTTGCAACACCAGGATCACCCATTAAACAAATATTAATATTGCCACGAATTTTCATTCCATCAGGTCGTTTATCAACGCCACCAACTAATAGCAATAGCAAAGCTTTTTTAATATCAATATGTCCATAAATTTCTGGTGCAATACTACTTGCAAGTCTTGTATAAAAATCTTCTTGTGCTAATTCATCTAATTCCGCTGGTGTCAATTCAATAGTATTATCATCTAATGTATTTGATTTATTTAAACAGTCAATACACTAAGATTGACGAATTAACAAAAAAAAAAAAAAAATACAACTAAATTATACATTATTTTATATAAAATATAAACAAAATTACATGAGCATCTAAATAAGTTTCACTTAATAAACCCGATGCAAGTTGTTGAAATCCTGTTCGTACTAAAGGTAAAAATACACCAGTAATAAGAACATGATCTCCAGGTAAAGCTTCACGTGTTATTTCACCTCTGCACATTATTGTTAATGAACGTGGTATATGTCCCGTTGGAACTTGATCACTCTAAAAGTTGTTAATACATTAAAAGAAACAAAAAGGAAATAAAAATTGCAAATAACATTGAAAAATAATAATTTACGTGCTCTTGAATTCTAATTTCTTGGAATTTTATAAATTTCGATCCTCTTGTTTGTAAATATAATCTTCCACCAGCTTTATTTACACGACAATCTTCTGATGGACAATCACTAATTGGCATAAAACTTAAGGAGTTTACTGGTTGATAAGTTTCGGCACCACAACGATCACATGTATATGTGGCAACAACAATCATTGGTTTAACTTCTGTGCACCGTGTTACAATACCTTACAAAAAATAAAAATAAAAAAAATATTAGTAAAGTTAATTCAGGCAATTGTTCGTTATGGCACTATTATTAATTTACCATTTTCTATATGCATATACAATTAAATTTTACTGAAAAACTACATTAGTTGGTAATATCTACTATGAAACATGGCGTTGATCAATTAAAGATTTGACTTGATAGATTATTAACTTAAATTCATGCTAAAAAGATGATATTAATGTCGTGTTTGTCGACTAGTTGAAAGTTATCTAATCTATAAACTCTTTTTTTTTCATCTATTTGACTATTTGCAATTTTGATACACAATGCAATAAACAGTTCTGGGCATTGGCGTTAAAAGGCACCCAGACCGTGATTGGAGGGTCTCTAGGAGAATGTATGGCTACAATATTCCAGTTTAAATCTCCGTGACATGTCGAATGTGCTACCATTACCAACGCAATATAGGCTATTATGGTTACCAATTCGATAACAGGTGAACATAAAATTGGTGAAGGAACTCGTGGGCGACATATAGAAATATGTTCGACTTCGAGTTACCCACAGGATCAGTCAGGATTCTGTGAAAAGGATTGTTTAAATTGAACAACATTGGCACCTTAAGCCCTAGTGAGTTTGGTACTGACTTTGAGTCAGGCGGCCGCCGGCAGTAAAACAACAGCCAAATAAAAGAAAGGAAAGAGAAAGGAAATTATTTATTTATTGTTTATTATGGTAGAAATATGAAATGAGTTTACTTTTAAACTACTCCCCCAATTATAACGGTGAAGGCCCTAAAAACGGGGTAAAAATAGTTGTTGACGGAAACATTAAGCAAAGGGTTGTATCTGCAGATAGAATAAACGATTGGATAATGTCTTTAAAGATATTATTAGACAATCAACCAATCATAAATATTATTTCTGTTGTGCTCCACAAATAGGATCCGATGAATTAACAAAGATCGGAATATCTGGGATCAGTTCCATTAATTGAAACCAGGTTGATTTTGGGTGATCAAAATGAACATGTTGACAAGATAAATCTAAATTTTAATGTTTGTCATGGTGGCTACGGTTTTAGCAATAGTAGAAAGAGGAACACCTAATAGCGTACAAAAGTAGATTTGATACTATGTGATCAATTTGAAATATTTTAATGACTGCAAGGTAATACCTAACTTCACAGCACATATTGATAGTAGCAAAAATCGTTCTTAAAGAAACATTTAAAAACAAACGGGCGGAACGACATTAAAAAACAAATTGGTTTAAGTTACATATAGGAAATGACCGTCTTATAACAACGCTTTTTACATACTTAAGTCACAATTTTCAAAATGATCGCGAACCGGAGGTTATATTGAATGACTTCGAATAAAGTGCGGTTGCCTTATATTAATAAACAGCATTAATACAACAGAATGGATTACCAAATATTGTTGTTGCCAGTAAGTTGAAACTAACATTATTTTTATTATATAAATTCACGACTGACTATACATATAATCAATGCTTACCTCGAACAGTAACCAATTTACCAATATTTTTGGCATTCACTTCACGAATAGAAAGTTCTTTTGTGGTACTCATTGGTTTAAAATATAATTCACTAAAACATATAACATAAATTAAATAAAATAAATAAATTGGCAACAAATAATAAATACAATTCGCTTTCTGTCTTACAATCTTTTAATTAATTCAGCTGGGAATTGATTTCTTGCATCACGATGCTCAAATTGAGTTCTTGTTCTCGATTCCATTAAAAGTCGATGTTCAATATATACATCTAATGCATCTTTTGGTGGTACAACATGTTGTTTGTATGTTGGCAAAAGTTCGGCAATAACATTAGAAAATATAGTTACATAGCGACGTGAATTTTGCATAACAGCATCCACAAGTGCTTCTTCAAAATCATTCAAATCATCTAGATCGATAGTTATCGATATCTATATAATAAATAATAATTTATAAAATATTGGTATTTAACATTCTTTCAATTGAATAGTGTAAATAATTTACCTGTTCTCGATGGGCTAAACGAATCAATTGAGAAGCATATTTAAATATTTTCTTGCCATTGACAATCGTACAATATTCTGATAAAAATGTTTTTACAGATTCTAAAATAAATGCAAAAAATTTATTGATCACATAAATTAATTCAATTTTAAGCTGTTGTTCAATTAAATTGTGCGTAATCACAAATAACAGCAAATAATATACCAATAAATTGTTTTGAGTGGCAAAGTCGCAGAATGTGGTTATAAATTATAATTTAAAAAAAAAAAACTTTCTTATTATAATAATAATATATTTAACAACTACCTGTATCTTGTACATAATCTCTTCCTGCCATTTTTTTCTAAAATTAAATAAATTTATTATAATAATTATGAAAACAAACGAATAATTTAACAAATTATTACATCGAACCAAACATAAAATAAGCGCGCCTATATTTGACAGTAATTCTAATTAAAGAAACACACACACAATTTTAATGTAATAGAAGCTTCATGTATATTTAGTAGTTTTACGAACAAATGCCGCTAATGGCTACAATCATCTGACAATCTAAGAAGTTGTCAAAGTTTCCCGCTTTCAGTTTGGCGTACTTCATATTTTTTTACTTTTATGTTTTATTTGTTTTGTATTTTTTAATAAATAATTATGTCGGTAAGTAACTGAATTATTCTTATAAAATTATAATTAAATTATATTATGTACATATCGTATACTACATTAATTAATTATAATTTCTAATGTTAAACTTTAATTAAAAAGTATATACATCTATAAATTTCAAAGCTTTAATCTCGATACGTAATGTCTGCCCAACCACCGACATTCAAATTCATCATTTGTAATTTAAACGTTTCTGAAATATATTAATTTCGATACAAATATTTACACGATTGTGTACTTTTACTCCCCTTTATAAATATATTGTCCAACAAATTACTTTATCGAAAATTTTAATTACATTTCTTAGGAAAGAGGTTCAGATATTATAGAAGGTTCATCTCCTGTTGGAGATAATCGAAGAGATTTACGGGCTTTGATGACATCACCAGTTGAAGATTTTGAACCATTTGAAAATGAAAGTGAAATTCTAGGTGATATGACGGTTCGTGATTATGATGAAGAAGAAGGTGAAGGTGAAGAGTTGTTTGGAGATAATATGGAAAAGTATGTGTTTTTATTTGATGTAAATTTATTTTGTCTTATGAGACTTTTTATATTTATTCACAAAATATTTTTTTTTCTTTTTCTATTAGTGACTATCGATCAAGACCAGAACTCGATAGATATGATGAAGCTCATTTGGACGAAGAAATTTATAGTGATATATCACAGGGTGATCGTGCAGCAGCCGAAGCTGAAATGCGACGACGTGATCGTGCAATGGGAATACATAGAGATGATCGTGATTTAATTTATGATGAAAGTGATGATGATGAAGAGATACCACGGGCAAAGAGACGAGCAGCCGAAAAAGCTATTGAAATTGAACAAGAAGATACCGATATGATTGAATCGATTGAAAATCTTGAAGATACAAAAGGTCATTCAACAAAGGAATGGGTTTCAATGTTGGGACCACGTACAGAAATTGCAAATCGTTTTAAAAATTTCTTACGTACCTATGTCGATGGTAAAGGTCAATATACGTACAAAGAAAGTATGCGTCGTATGTGTGAAGAAAATAAATCAAGTTTTATCTTATCGTATAATGATTTGGCAAATAAAGAACATGTTTTGGCGTATTTTTTACCCGAAGCACCATTCCAAATGTTTGAAATATTTGATAAAGTTGCAAAGGAAATGGTATTAGGAATGTTTCCCACTTATGATCGTGTTACAACTGAAATTCATGTACGTATTTCTGATTTACCATTAATTGAAGAATTACGTACATTTCGTAAATTACATTTAAATCAATTGGTCAGCACAACTGGTGTGGTAACAGCAACTACTGGTGTTTTACCACAATTATCGGTAATAAAATATGATTGCACAAAATGTGGTTATATTTTGGGACCATTTGTTCAATCACAAAATAATGAAATAAAACCGGGATCTTGTCCAGAATGTCAAAGTAGTGGTCCATTTTCGGTAAGTAATTTTACAAATTTAACATACATTTTATGTGTAAATAGCCGATTTTTATTGTATTCTTTTTGATATATTACAGATAAATATGGAACAAACATTATATCGAAATTATCAAAAGATAACATTACAAGAATCACCGGGACGTATACCAGCCGGTCGTATACCACGAAGTAAAGATTGTATTTTATTATCAGATTTATGTGATCTATGTAAACCAGGTGATGAAATTGAAATAACCGGTGTCTATACAAATAATTATGATGGTTCATTAAATACTGATCAAGGTTTTCCGGTTTTTGCAACTGTTATAATGGCAAATCATATTGTTGTTAAAGATAGTAAACATGTTGTTTCATCGTTAACCGATGAAGATATTTCAACAATACAAAAATTAAGTAAAGATCCAAGAATTATGGATCGTATAATAGCTAGTATTGGTCCATCAATTTATGGTCATAATTATATTAAACGGGCATTAGCATTAACATTATTTGGTGGTGAATCAAAAAATCCCGGTGAAAAACATAAAGTACGTGGTGATATTAATATGTTAATTTGTGGTGATCCGGGAACGGCAAAATCTCAATTTTTAAAATATACAGAAAAAATTGCACCACGAGCAGTGTTTAGTACGGGTCAAGGTGCATCATCGGTTGGTTTAACAGCATACGTACGCCGAAATCCTGTATCAAAAGAATGGACATTAGAGGCAGGTGCATTGGTATTGGCCGATCAAGGTGTTTGTTTAATTGATGAATTTGATAAAATGAATGATCAAGATCGTACATCAATTCATGAGGCAATGGAACAACAGTCAATTTCAATATCAAAAGCTGGTTTAGTAACAACTTTACATGCACGCTGTGCAGTTATTGCGGCGTCAAATCCAATTGGCGGTCGATATGATCCAAGTATGACATTTTCGGAAAATGTTAATTTATCGGAACCAATTTTATCACGTTTTGATATTTTATGTGTTGTCAAAGATGAATATGATCCGATGCAAGATCAACATTTAGCAAAATTTGTTGTTAATTCACATATTAAACATCATCCGGTAAATATTGAAGATATAACTGTTTCGCAATTGGGTGAGTTGGAAATACCACAGGATTTATTAAAGAAATATATTGTCTATTCAAAAATTAATGTTCATCCAAAATTGACTGTAAGTGTTTTTTTTTTTTTTAGTTGTAACATTTTATTTAGTTATGAATGTAATTAATTTTAATCTATTTCTCAACCAGTTTCTGTCTTGTGTGATACCATGCGGTTCAGAGTTTACCTTGATCATAACCCAGTCCAAGATGAGCCGCCTTCTACGATGCAAAACTCTACATAATGAATTACGATATAGACCTCGCATCATATTCATCAGTTTCGACGGTATTCCATAAGTTTCTAGAACTGTCCACACCATACCACGATCAATACTATCGAATGTCTGTTTGAAGTCGACAAATCACATATACAATGGGGTTTCTTATTCAATTGACTGTTCAACAATAATCCGTAATGTGTTGATATGGTATGTGCAAGACCTGCCAGACCATAGCGGTAGTTTTTCTCATGTTGTTTGAGTTTACAGCGACTTGTGTCCGAGCTGCAATATTTTCAAAAAAGGTACGCCTATACCGCCGTACACTTTTACAAAACTCTTTGTCTAGTTGACTATATAATGCCTGCAGATTCTGTTGGTCCATCGCATTGCTGTTGTTAATAGCAGTCTTGATGTTTCTCCATCTCATTGTTAGATTTCATGTGTCATCGCTAATCCATTCCTTCCTTTCAAAATTAATGAAACCCGAAACATTTTCGCCAACTTGTCTCAATGCGTAAGCGACTGTTTTCAAGTCTCATCGAACGCCGTCACATGATAATCTTACCTCTTAATTACGAAGTTTAGAACCGTTTATACTTCTTGCATTTCTAGGTTGTCTCCTTATGCCTGCCATAAGTTTTAACTTTATCTGTCCAAGAATCAAGTAGTGGTCACTAAAAACATCCGCGCCTCTATAGCTATGAACGTCTCACAGCGAATTTCTCTATTTTCTGCTACGCCCGTCCGGTGATATCCAAGTTTCTTTGTGTGTTTTTGTTTGTGTGCAAATATAGTACCACCAATCACAAGGTTATGATTACGACACATTTCCGCAAAAAGTTCTCCATTATTGTTCATATCAACTACTCCGTGTTAATATTAACAAGGAAGTGTGATGTTGACTATAAAAACCCTCCTTATCATCAGACGATGCTTGTTCTCTAGGTGCGTAAATCTGAAATATTATAAATTTAACAGAACTCTTGAATCCGTGATTATTCGATCTGATATCGTTTTCCAGTCGACAAGACTACGCTTTACATCAGAGACACTTAACAATAAACCGACTCCACTACTGTGATGCATGTGACTCGGTTTTCCGAAAAAAAAAGGTTTCACCAGAGGATAGTTCCTTCTTCGTTTTCCTTCCATCGAATATCGCTCAAACCAAGAATAAGCATTGTTCTAACAATCCAGGTTCCAAATCGTGCCCGCTTACATAAGCCAAATGTTGTCATCGTATTCCCATCAGATCCGAGGTTATTTGATTAACCACTATTTTGTTTTTAAATATTTCTTGTAATACGATTTTTGTTACTATCAATCTGTGCTGTAAAGTAACCAGGTATCACTTTGCAGTCTTTATAATATTTCAAATTAGGTCTATCATATAAAATGAACACCTAATAACGTACTTTTGTACGTTATTAGGTGTTCCGCGTGTTTTTGCAAAGTAATTGTTGTATGGCCAAATTATATGCCATTGCCAATTGCAAAATATCATTACACTGACATACATTAATATTTAGATATGACTTGACATCATGTCCATTTAGGGCCTCCATAACCAGCAGAAATAATATTCATGATTGAATGATTGTCTAATAATATCTTAAAAGACATTATCCGATTGTTTATTCTATCTACTGACATGACCATGTTGGTCAATGTTTCCGTCAACAACTATTCCTACACCGTTTTTAGAGTAATCGCTATTATATTAAATTTTATAGAGCCATGACCTATATATTTATATATCCCTTCTATTTAGTTTCTTGTAGACAAGCTACTCTTGGATATATCTTCTTCTAAACACCTCTGCTAGCTCGGTACTGCATTCAGTTATGGAGTCGATGTTCCAAGTACCTACTCTCAAAATTTTGCATTCTGAATTGAGTTCCTTTTTATACTCCCATAAATTAACGTTTGCTAAATATTTGTGAGAGTTTCTAGTGAATTAAAATGAGAGAAAACGATACACATCAGTTTTGGCAGTTTCAAGTATGTACTTACATTATTTTTTCAAATATCTACAGTACGAATTTTTATTTCTACGGATCATTTTTGATCTGGACCTGTTGAGACGTTGGTATTTGACATTTACTTGTTTTTTATATAATAATAATTTGTTCTTTATTAAAATCTATATACATATATATATATATATATATATATCAATCTATACTCCATCTAATGCTTTTGATATTATTTTTTTAACTAAAGAATATGGATCAAGATAAAATAGCAAAAATGTATGCACAACTTCGTCAAGAATCAATGGCAACTGGTAGTTTACCAATTACGGTACGACATATCGAAAGTGTTATTAGAATGTCTGAGGCACATGCAAGAATACACTTAAGAGATGCTGTACGTGATGTTGATGTTAATATGGCAATAAGAATGATGTTGGAAAGTTTCATTGAAGCACAAAAATTCAGTGTAATGAAAAAAATGAGATCGGTAATGTTTCCTATAGTTTCCTATATAATCTTTTGATATAATATAATCGTTTGATTATAACATAAATTAATGATTAACTTACTTTTGATTTTTTCATAGACGTTCCAAAAATATTTGTCATTCCAAAAGGATTATTCAGAATTATTATTTTTCATTTTACGTCAACTTACATTGGATCAATTAACATATATACGATGTAAAGAAGGACCAACAGCCACTCATATTGAAATTATGGAAAAAGATTTAATTGAACGTGCCAAACAGATTAATATTTATAATTTAAAAGATTTTTATGAAAGTGAAATATTCAAAGCAAATGGCTTTGTTTATGATGGAAAACGTAAAACAATTTTACAAGTTGTACCAGAAGCTGCAATTGCTTAATGGGGGGGTTAAATTAATTTATTTTTTTTTTTTATTTTGTTCTTACATAAGTTTAAAATATAGTTTTTATAAAACTGCGTTGCTATTATTTGTTCATTTTTTAATTTAAATAATACATACACATTATTATCAGTGGAATTTGATGAATCATTATTTGTATCCGATGAATTGCTTTAGTTGTCACTTGAATCAGAATCACTTTCGGAATCCGAAGTACAAGTAGATGAAATATTATTTTTGGCTTTTTTTACTATAATTTTTGATCGTTTCTTTGTTTTTTTTGAATGTTTAACCCTTTTTTCATTTAAATTACTATCGTTGCTACTACTACTGCTGTTACTACTACTACTACTACTGCTGCTACTACTCTTACTGCTACCACTACTGCTGTTGTTGCTACTACTACTGTTGCTACTACTACTATCATCGCTACTGCTACTGCTACTGCTACTGGAACTACTACTGTCTGTATCCGAATCAGAACTCTTATTTGATATCTCTAATTTTTTCTTTGCATTTTTATCGATTTGAATATTTTGTTTTCCATTTAGTTGATTATTTTTGTCATTTATTTCGTTGATTCTTTTATTCAAATGTTTTGTTCGTGATGTCCTATGAACAAATTTTCGTTTTCCCTTACACTCATAACTCCAATGACCATATTCAAGGCATTTTTGACATTTTATACCGTTTGGGAATGCAATTGCTATTTTAGCATCTCTGAAAAAGAAGAAAAATAAATAAATTAATAATAATTTTGATTTCTTATACCATAAAATAAAATATTAACTTTAAAGAATTTTCACATAATAAAATGTATCTGTCAATGATGAAATGAAAGACTTCAATGTTAATGAATAACTATCTTCTTTCTGACTTCTACAAATATAGTTAATCTTGGGGCAGATGGAAATTTGTAACACAAAAATATCTGGAGGTCAGTATTTGATAATAAAATACAAATTTTAGAAGTTTTACAGTATGCAACAAAATCACAAAGAATGGTATGTAATAGAGAATAAATTGCAAGATAAATAAAGACGCCGTTAACATAACTCAAAATTACTGTCTTCAGCATTCAAGATAAGGTTCGAAAGTTCACACTTCACAGGTATACAGGGCAGAATGATAGATGGATGATTCAGTTTATATCAATTTTTGGAAATATTAATGATATTAATAAACATACTATTATTACCAAATGTTGAACATATATTTACCTTTTCTTTTGATTAATTTTTTGTGCGGCAATGCCACCCAAAGTCATATTTAAATTTTATTTGTTTTGTTGTAGCAAAAGTTTTCCACAAAATTTTATTTATATTTCGTATTAGAAATATATGTCAAAAATTCAGTTTCATTTCTGAACACATGAGCGCATTTATCACAATGGAATTTGAAAAATTCGATGTTATTTCGCCCTTAAATTACAAATATGTCGACATTTAATTTAATATAAACAATTTGGTTTTTTTTCATTGATGCTTATATTCGCTTTATAAATAAAATTGATCTACCGATCGTTTTATTTATAAAGACAATAAGTGAATTTTGAAAATGGGAAGAAATTAAACTTTCCCAGCGCCAAAAGAATAATTAAAATAAAAAAAAAAAAAAATATTGTGAAATTTACAATAGGTATAATCTTTATTCGCTAGAGGTACTTTAATCGATTTTGCAGTTTTATTATTTTGTTTACGCATGTCGAATGTTATGCGCATTAAGAAAATATGACATCGTAAATTCCAAAAGTTGGAAGAAAATTTTTGATTGCAGGAAGAAGGACAATTCCTTAGTTGAAGTTGCAAATAAAGTATATTCTTTTTTTTTACGGAAAATTGACCACAGCATACTTATTTATGTGATTGATAAAGTGAATTATATCCATTGAGCATAAAATTATTTCATTTAAAAGTGTCAATTTACAGTAGTAGTTTTTGTTTTAAACGTAAACATCTAATAAATATCGATATTTTTCTTTGTGAACAT
Source organism: Penthetria funebris (assembly GCA_027564355.1). NCBI lineage: Eukaryota > Metazoa > Arthropoda > Insecta > Diptera > Pleciidae > Penthetria > Penthetria funebris. The sequence goes on from JANSTX010012922.1 coordinate 13,890, forward strand.
TTTTTTTTTGTAAGGATATTTAGTGAAAATGTTTTCTGGTTTAACAAATCAAGTTACATCATGGATGGGCGCTGTAAAAGGTGAACCACAAGATGAAGAAGTACCTATACCAGAAAATAGTGAAAAAATTGCTGAACCATATCAAGCTCCTTTAGAAGAGGTGCCTGTTGCTGTAGATGGAGAAGAGGGCGTTAAAAATCAAAGGTAAATTAATCAATGTACTTGCGTAATTGACTATCAATAATTTAAAGATGGAAAATGAAAAAAACGTTAATTTTTTCCATAAATTGATTACACACGGGATGAAAATGTTATGAATTGTGTAATGACGACGACAATAAATTTGACAAAGTAGCACATAAAAATTACATTTAAGTCACAATTTATTCATTGGAAATTTTTCTAAAATTATACCCCTGTGCTGTATGGTTCGTGCTTATATGCATTTTAACAAACATACACCCACTATTTTCACCCAATCTTTTACACATTTTTGTTACAGAAAGTTTTATTTGGTGTGGTGAGTTGTGAGTTCGGATATGGTGCCACTGTTGTATGCCACTACCGCCATTCACTGCATACAATCTGTTTCTTTTATTAAATACATTTTTTTTCTTTTCTATGAATTTTTTGAGTCTGTAAATTTAAAATGCCTTTTGTAAATGAAATTCAGTCACAAAGTAATGTTTTTCAACTGATTTTTATTGGAAGTTATAGCGATTTATTAAAATTGAATCACACAATGATTAATTGTAATAAATCGATTCATTGCTTATTTGATAGCTTGATAGAACGCAAATCCTATATGCTATGATGAAAGCGAATTTTAGTTGTACTGAAAATCAAGATTTTTGGAAAAATCCGTATAAGTGAACACCCTTATTGCGACGTAGCTAGTTAGTTTCTTTTTTGGTTAATTAATTGAACTTTCATAACATATATATTTTTTTGTGTTTAAGTATATATTTACCGTAGTTTTCGTTTGAAAAATTTCCCAAAGCTTCACTTCTGAAGGTGAAATAATAATAATTGAATAATAAAAGGTTTATCGTATATTAATTCAGATGTTTATTAAGTACCAGAAACGACAAATGAAACAAAAAAAAAAAAAAACAATGCCCTCAGAAAGTATGTCAGCAAATCAAACTTAAACATTGGCATTTCAGTTTTATATAATATTGTAGTTCCGTCACACATTTTTCTGTTATGAAATTATTTTGTTTTTATTTTATTTATCACAAAATTGGTCTGCTATTATTACTTTTTTATGCAACATTTCAAAATATCTATAAATTTTAACAGCATGATTCTGAATAAAATATTTATTCTTTGGTCTCACGCCATAGAAGAAACTCATTAATATTGTTAGACTCCATATAATTTAATAATAATACCAGTATTGTTTTAACAGAATATAGATAATACATATTTTATGGCGAATGGAGTGGCCAACTAAAATCGAGGTTACTGTATGTATAGTAACTAGATCACGATATATATGTCAGTAATAGCATAGTATTTGGTACTAAAAAGATGATGGCAATGTCGTGTTTGTCAACTGGTAGAAAAAACATCGAACCAAAAAAAATAACTAGGTAGTGCACCACTGTACTGCGAAAAGTATATAATTTGATAATTACAATTGTTTCCATATTGTTCCACCTTTGATGTTCCATGCATATTTGAAATGTTAAATTGATATTGTAGTGCCGCTCTATGAAACGTATGTGATGTGTACAAGTGAAGAAAATGAGATGATTAATTATATTGATTGTTCGAGTACATTATTTAAAATAAACGAATTACTAATTGAATTCATTTGCATATATCACCAATTATTTACCATTAATTGGTGATATATGCATTTTGATATTTTAATGGCTTCCACTTATTTACGATATTAATATGTCCTTCGTTTGATATCTATATTACATAGTATATTGTTCCTATTAGAAAATTATATATTTAAATAAATCTATTATAGTTTTCTATAATTTTCCAGCAAGCATTCATATTTAGAAATGGATAAACAATATGATTATATTTACTCAACCTACGTATATTCTCATTTATATATTTATTCTATAAAATTTATTTTGATAACTTATCATTATAGGGCGTTTTTTTTTCTTTACTATTTTTATTCACAGATAAATTGTTTTCATAATATTCAGACTTAACTTATTCTTATTATTGATTGAATTTATTGAACAGATTCTTATTAAATGATTGAAATTCCATTGGAACATGAAGTCGTAAAAAAAAATTTATACAGTCAATAATTAGTAGAAACAAAATTATTTAATATTTTAAATCATTTTTTACTATATCTCACGAATAGACGAAGTATATCTCACGAACAAATTAGATAGCTGAGAATGTATGTACCATTCGAGGTATTATTCTACTATTCAGATTCTATATCTTTTCATTCATAGATCGTAATTAATAGTTTTTAGTGGCTAACATATCCTACGTATTAGAGACGGAATGTTTTCATTTTGAAATTATTTAATACGTCTAAAGGTTTTAGATAATCGAAACGATCCATAGAAATTAAAAAAAAAGAAAAGTGAACTTATATAACGCTGAGATTAAAAAAATATTCGGTACATTGATTATGTAAAATGTAGATTCTGCAATGGTGCTACTGATTATATGGAACAGATTCTTGTCGCATGTCGCAATAATGAAGAAGATTGCACCTGGAATAATATTATCCGAATATTAATTTCCATTGATCTTTATTTGCATTTTACTTTTGAAATATGTTTTCAATAAATTATTTTCATTGTCATTATTTGAAATATACATATATGTAAAATTAACCGCAATTAAGGTGTGCACTATAGTATAGTAAAGCAATGCGCACTATAGTAAATAAAGCAATAATATTCACTATTTGCTATGAAAGCAATAATTCCATTATAAATTTACTGCTTTCATCTACCAAGTTATTCACTACTTTTCTTGATTACAAATAATAATATACAATAATTGATGTTTTGAACAATTATCGGAACATTAATTAGAGAGTTCTAATAATAATTTTATTTATAAATTATATATCACGCGAAAAGGATAATATAAGTTAAATAATATTTGTATAATACTATAAGAAATATACATTTATTGATGAATATGATTCATTATATTCACAAATTCTACATAGTTTCCAGTTTAGCGATATTAATTTTTTCTTTGTATCGCTACTGTAGTGCGGTAACTGAAGGTCAACAAACTGCTAATCAGTCTGTATTCAATGCAAATTTTATTTCATCACATATGTTTTTCATATTTGGAAATAGGCAAAATTCATTCAATGCTACCAAATGCGACCTAGGCAATTATCGTTGCCAATTCGACGATCAATGAATATATGATTGGTTACATTCGTTCAAAGTGAAAATTTTGCTGAATTATTGAGTCTAATCTCATAATGGAATCGGTGTATGCAGTTACTGCACTGTGGAAGTGAATAAATGTTTTGAAGAAGATGAAGTAAATTTAGACCTTTGAGAATATTTATTAAATAAGTTCGTTAATAGAGGTACCAATGTCAAAAAAATTCCTGACAACACAGTTATTTCTTACTATTTTTTTTAAAAGATTTCGTGACCTAAGTAAAATTTCAGTAAACAGATTTGAATTCGTTTTGATACTATACAAATACAAATTGGAAAAAAAGAAACACATTTAATATAAATTTGTTTGTACGTTAAATTTGTTTCTTATATATAATTAGCTGACCCGGCAAATGTTGTTTTGCCCAAAAAGGAAAAAAAAATGTCGTCACCTATTGAAAAAGTCTATACCGGACACACGCCATCACATTCATTTTTATATATATGACTAGCTGACTCGCAAACGTTATTTTGTCCAAAAACCAAAAAATAACGAGTGAAATATAATTGGCATTGCCAATTATTGTAGGCCCTGGGAATTGTTTACCGGATCACAACATAATATATAAGTATTTATTAAATAGAATTACAAAATAGCCCAAAATTACAGGAATATAATACAAGAGAACAATGTAATTATATATAACATAATTATATTAATCTTTGATATTATAAACCCGATTTTAATCTAAAAGGAGTAAAAAGTTTGTTTGGGAGGTACTTGAAGGAGTACTTCAATTTTTCTCACCATCGAGCT